>JZKD02S2316805.1:405966-428958 GCA_000966675.3 Picea glauca | reverse complement strand
AAATTTTGAAGAACTTGCAGATGCGATGTAAAGTTGCACTGAGGACAGTGAAAAAATAAGGGGAGGGGGATTGTAGTGTCCCCAAGGCCGAGCCCTGTTACAGATCATGATATATACAATGAATTGTAAATGTGTTCTATAGGATGGTGAGCCAAGTTTTGTATAAGACAAAAGGATTATGTGTTTGTTAGGCTAGGAAGCCTAAGTGTTTGAAGGCCAGGAGCCTGATGTTGTACTTGTATGTATGAAGAATAATTAATAAAATATAAACACCGCTAGGTGCAGACCGACCATGATGAATGAGTGAAGGGGGACTGAGCGTCCATAGAGTGGGCAAGAAACTAGGGGTTAGAAGGTGGGAAAGGGGCTAAGTGTTGAGCCTAGGGGCTAAGCCTAGGGGGCTTAGGCCTGGAATAATATTTTAATATTATTTCCTAAAAATCCATGTGCATATTATTTTATCCTAATTTCCTAGCAAAAAGGAAAGGCGTGCACAGGGAGGCATGAAGATGGAATGCATGCAGTTCCCAAGGTGACAAATGTCCACCCTGACGCATGCAAATAAAATAGAAAGGAACAGCTCGGGGTGGGGGGGGGGGCTCGCATTCCATTCGACCCGACTGCACCGAGAAGAGTGGTATGGGCCAGTCTGCAAGAGACCTCGGGTATGTCTGTTACAGGGGGGAAGCCTGTGTGGGGTGCTGAGGAATGCATGTTTACCTTGTTTAGAGCCGTGGATTCTGTGGGTGAGAGAAAACTAGTGTGTGCATTCCCCGAATGAAATGTCCATGTCAATTTCGGGGAAGAGTCTCTGTTTGCCCAGGAAAAGCTGAGCGAGCTTGTGCGTGGAGCCCTATTCTGAAATCTTGACTGTGAGAACATCCTGTGACTGCTGAACCGGTTCTTGGGAAGCCTGTGTTTTTTTTCCCTATGTTTGTTGTGGCACACAGTTCTGGACTGCGTGAGGCTTGTTGGCCTGTGAGCAACTCTTTCCAGGTGAAAGAGTTTGCTGGGAAGTGGTTTCTTCTAGAGAGTGCCCAGCACCAGCTATGGGCTCTGAGACTTCCTGATCCGGCCTGTTGCCGAGACCCAGAGAGGGAGGTTAGCACCGATGGACTGTGCGTGTGAAGGTGTATACTCCCGGGCGGAACAGGCATGTGGGGAATGAGAGTCTGGCAGTGGTGGGCGTAAGATGGCATCTTTGGGAAGAATCCTTCCAGATACTCCTGTGCTGTTTTCCCTGTAACCTCAACCTAGCCTAGGATTCCTTGCCCTGGGGTGGAGCTCAGTCCCATCTCGGGGGTGACCCACTGTTGAGTTGAGGAGCAGTGCAGTCTACGACTGGGAGGTTCGTGGAAGGCCTCCATTTGGTTGGTGGATTTCTCCACTGTTACAAGATAAGTATCTAATTATGTTCTTATCACATTTCCACATGATTGTGTTGTATATATTATCATGATTCTGTTGTGTATATGAATTATTAAGGAATGTTATGGATTGTTTAATCGTAGCAGTACAGTTATATGTTTTTACTCTAAGACTTAAACATGTTTAATTACTGTTAAATGCATGTGGAGTATATACTGGACTGTATGTGTTATGTAAATCCAACACAAGTGTGTACAGATTGTTACATAGTGCGCTAAAAGCCTCGGTAGTGAAAAGTGACACTACAGTATTGATGGATCTCTTTATCTTCCCTACACTAATAAGAGTTAAGTTATTCATAATGTGAGCTCTAACAATGTATTCCACACCAACTTTGGTGAGATGGTATTTTTTTTCATGTTGAAAGAAGATAGAATTCCTATCATACAAATATGGATTCAATTCCCAATATAATGCCATAGATATCAAGCACGACCACATCAAGCTCAACCTCATCTACCAACTTTTAAGCAATAACATATTTCAATATACATTGCCTGGTAAATTGAAGTTTTGCATTGTCACACACCGAACCAAGAGGGTAAGGTTTTGGATGAGGTATTGTATCTAAGACAAATTTTTTAACAATCAATTCATATTTCAAATTAACGTGAGAGCCTAGATAAAACAAAGTATCCACTTTACTATGTTTGGCTACTACTTTGATGTGAAAAAGTTCACTTCTCTTCTTTTCAATTTTAGGAGATGGAATTGTAGAACTTGAACTAGCATGAGAGGAAACTTTACCTTGTACTCCAACTGTTGTGATTTTCATTTCAGCACCTGAATCGAAACCTAGGTATTGTTTCACTACAACAATAGTTTTTGGCTTCCCTTTGCCACCAAATTTCTTTGGTATTAACTCTAGATGTAGTTTCCAACAATGCTCATCACCATGCCCATCTTTTTTGCAATGAGTGCAAGAGGATTTTCCTTCCTCTTTCTTTGTTGTGGTTGTATTTTTCCCCTTTTCCTTTCCTTTGAACTTGTTGTTTGGGAACTTGGAAGGATTATTTGAGTGATCTTCCTGTACATTCTTTCCCCTGCTTTCAAGGTGAGTTTATTTCACACACACTTCATCTATATTAGTGGGTTTAAACAAGAACAACATGTGACGAATGTAACTGTGAAGTGCACCAATATATTTAATCAAAGTCTCTAGAGAGTCTAAAGGAAAATTCAATGCAAGTTCATTTTCCGTAAACTCTTATGTGAAACTCTGAACATTCTGACCCTTAACCTGTCTCAAATTTTTCCATTCCATCATGGATTTTTGTACATGACCCAATGGAAAAAAATTGTTTTTCAATGCAGAAGTAAATTCACACCATGAAGAAAGGAGTTTACCATTATGCTTGCTACATTTCTAAAGTTTACTCTTCCACCATACAAGGGTTGTGCCTTCTAGCCAAAGAGAAGCCAATTGGATCTTCACCTCTTCCTCTTCGATCTAGTGTACATGACAATAAACCTCGATTTTTCTAATCAAATTGTTTAACTTATTTGCATTAGCTTCTCCATTAAACATGGGCAAATTAAATTTGACATCTAATTTCAATAATGGATTTTTTGAAGCATTCTAATGAAAATTAGAATTTTGAGAATGAGAGGAAGAAGAAGGTATTGAACTTGAAGATGGAGATGGAGGCTCAGGAGGGTCTCCTCCAATTCCTTGGTCCTCTATAACATCATCCTTTGCTTTATATTTATTCTTCTTTTCCTTCTTTTCCACTCTCTTTTCATAATTTGCAAACTATTTTTCTACCATGTCTAACATTCGGTAGAAATCCTTGTGAAAATTCTTCTCATACTCTGTACGCAGTTCTTCATCTCCTATTTTCCTTCTTAGAGTTGCACGCCCAATCTATGAGTTTAAAGTCTCAAGTTTTCCTTCACCCTCTTTGGACTTGGCCCTAGTAAGCATTCACACTTGCAATTCAAGTCAAAGAACACTACTCTGATACCAACATGATTTGGGATCTTTTATTTGATGACTATTATATGAATTGCATTAAAGAGAAAAAACAAAGATTATGTGCAACATAAATAAAGAAGGCATAAATATGAAGAAAATATGAGAAAGAAGGCAATAACACAAATCTTGATAAAAAAAGTTTGTCCCAACAATGGACTACGTCTCCGGGCCCACTTTGATGTGGAAAGGAATTTATATTATCTTAGAAAAAATTGGTATAAATACATGGTTATACCTCAAATTTGAAAAAGTCCCCAACGATCTATTTCTCAGATGAAAATTTTGACTAGACCTGTGGAATCGTGGCGAACAATTGTGCAAAAATGATTGCCAAATCGTCAAATTCTGTCACTATCACTCCCAATCCTCTCTTGGGATATCCACCTTGATTTGTGTGCCACTACAATATGCAATAATTCTCCAACCTGCATAGAAAATCATGTTGTACAAAAATGGGCATGGAACACCTTTCCAAATGGATGATTAAACCTGGCTTAAGTAAACATTTTGGGGAATACTTCACGAATTCATACCCTAGTGGTTTGTTGACAAGTGGATAATAATGTGGTAGGGGAGACCCATGGGATGCCCCCTTTTGGTATTAGTTATAACTTTTTTGAAATATAGTTTTAACAACTATATTAAAATAACACCAACCACCATTTTTAATAAACTATTCATTATATGGTTCCAAATCCCGTCGAATTTTACCCTTGTCAGTACCATGGATTAGATTTGGGTGCCAAGTTTAATATCTTGACTGGTAAGTTGTTGGCTGTCGGGTTCGACACTGGATGGTCCAGTTGTTGGTCTATATTGGCCATCCATGTATGGTATTGTCCTTCCACATGGAAACCGCTGAGAGGTGTCACGTAGCATTCCCTGGGGGTGCCACATGGAACATTTTTATTAGGCCATTTGGCCACCCAAAAATTCCAATTTAGCATGCCACATGGAAACCTCTTGTGTTTCCATGTTGGCATGATAACATCAACATGATGTCATCCCTGGACAATCAGTTGTTGACGTCATCTATACAAATGTTGAGTCACCCTGTTGACTTTGACTAGTTTGACCAAAACTTTTACGAGCCATATCTTTGTCACCCAGACTCTATTTGAGGTGTCATTTGTGCCATTAGAAATCTCTCGACGAGTTCTTCAACTTGGTGCAATTTTCGCTAAGATTTGAGGACTTTGAATTTTTGGCCTTTTAGATCCTCCTCGATCATTCAACTTGGTAAATTCAAATAGGTCAATTGACAAGAGGCCGACAAGTGGGTTTGTGGAAACAGACTGAATACCAAATGAAGGCCAACTAGTAGTCGACTAGTAATCTGACTTGGTAGTCGACTGTAACAATATCTCGAGATTTGCGGGATTTGTATACAATGATCTGTGTGGATCTGTAACCATTTTTGGGTGCCTTTATTTTAGGGTTTTACCTCCTATAAATTTGATAAAGAAGGAATGTCGTAATGCTATAAAGGATAATTAATAGCCAATCAATCATTATAGAGGTTGTTGGTCATTTAGATGTAAGTCGAAATGGCTACATGGTTGTTCTTGTCTAAAGAAAGAAGGTATGATGTCGATTGTGTCTTAGGTGTGGAACAAGGTTAGGAATGTAACATTTTATTCTGAATGAATAAGACAACAAGAAAACAAAACGCTCAAGGAATGTTGGTTTTCCTGATTTGGGTTTCAAGGGTAAAATATCTGTGTACTGTGTGTTTGCTTTGTCATTTACTTTCTTGTTTAAATATTTATTCCTCTCTTTTTCTAGGTTTAGCATGGAAGTGTTCCCCATTTCCTAACAGGTGAGACTTCACTTGAATGCATATGAATATGAAAGGGTCGATATCTAAAGGGTTTTGTTGGTTGAATAAAATGAAGCTAGGGTCTTATAACCATGCACCAACAAATGGTTTTGTTGTTGGGACCCAGAATGTGTAATTGAGGGAATGTTTTGGAGGTCAAATAAGAAAGAGATCGTTGAATGGATAGAAAGGACGGAGCATGAATTCTCCCGAGGAGAGAATAGAAACCCTCAAATGAGTGACAAACAATGGTTGCAAAGGTATGTGTTCACAGATCTGCATGAGATTTTATTTGGTGATTTTTTTATTATTTTAAAAAAATGGTTAGAAAGGTTAGTGGAGAATAATGGAAGATACCGAACTACAACCATGAGGAAATGGACCCCTGATTTGGTAAGAAAATTGAATTTTGTAAGTAATAATACTTCTCATGGAATCGATTTCTAGTTGAATAACATACTGGGGGGTTATATTACAAAATTTGCAGTAGATTATACCCAATCATATAGTTTCGTAGAGAGGGATTTCTTTAAGGGTATGCACGAAAGGTTTATGAAAGAACTAAGTACCTAGATAAATATATTGTTGTGCGAAAAATGTGTGATGACGATGGAAGTTGACTGCTAAGGGGATTCGTTCACATAGGGGAACTGGGGGATAACCAGGGGATATTCTGAAGGTAGGAAGGAATGAAGAAATAAATGACTAAGGAAGGGAGGGATTGAGGATGAAAAAAAATGAAAAAGGTATACCAGAAGAAGAATATGAATTTGAGGTACTGTGCAGTGGAAGAAGGTATAAGATGTTGAATAATGGGGTTGAGGAAGAAGAGTCACATAGTGAGTATGAGAGGAGAGTACCCTGCATAATAGTCTAGATCATAAAAATACCGCACACCGAAGGAGAGTAAGAAGATTCTTAGTTCAGTCCCATAATAGAAGAGTTGTTAAGTCTTACTCATGTTGGATCCTGTGTTGATTCCACAATCTTGTGTGCATCACCTATATATGAGATAACAATTGAGGATTTGTCGAAATCACTTATAGTTTGCAGAGGAAGACAAAACAATAGTATCTAGAATAGTCGAAGCACTACGTCAAGTCATAGTTATCCAACATCACCAAGGGGAGGTACTATGCAAAACACCATGGCATGATTAAACAATACATTGAGAATGCATGAGTTCCAGGGAGATGGATCGGAGGACCCAAAACAACATCTATTTGTATGTGAGACAATTTTGGTTGCAGAGAATGTTCAGGATGAGGTCACAAATATTTCAAAGTTGGTGACAAAGTTTAGAGGATGCGCATTAGTATGGTACATGAAACTATAAAATACCACACCAGCAGGTCAAGAAAGGACACTGGTAGAAATTCGAAAAATATTATTGAAAGAGTTCAATAAGTTGAAGTCTGAGTCACAGTACATCACATAATTGAAGGAAATCAAACAAGTGAAGATTCAGTCAGTGTGGGACTATGATCAAACATTTAAGGATTTGATGGGTAGGTTGACGTTTCAAATTCCTGATCAACAACACAGAGAATGGTTTATTGCAAGACTATTTCCACACATTCACTGCCCATTGATACAAAAAAAGGTTGTGTCACATCCTGGATCTTTGGAAATTGTAATGAAGTTGGAAGTGTCTTCTGTAGGATATGGTGGGGGGATGGCTCAAGTCCAGACCCATTTAGCTGCCTTGACAATTAAATTGGCAGAAATGATGAAAGGAAAGGAAAAGATGGAACTAGTTTGGTGTGTCACATGTAGGAATGAATTCCACCATAAGGATGAATGCCAAACCTTTTCACAGTATTTTAAAACTAGAGCACCAAACCCAGTACCAGGAGGGGGGTACTACAAAATATGAAAGACATGGGTACATTATCCACCTAATTTTCATTGCTGCAGAAATACTAGAGTACGCCTCAAAACTTATTTTGTAACTTTTGAAAGTCAGTAGGGCATGAAGAGAAGGAATTTTGTGAATTTGATCTGAGGAAAGAGCACACTTCATATATGTATATAATTCAGGAGAAAAATTCCACGATAGAAGGAGGCATCATACAATATAAAAATGAGAGAGGCTTTAATCCAGTAGGCCGTGGAGGGTTTGATAGAGGTTGAGGCAAAGGAATTTTTGGTAGAGGAGGTAGAGGCCAAATAATCTTCTATAATTGTAATTGTCGAGACACTTAGTTTGTGACTACCCGAATCCTTGTACAACCTGAACATATTGTAGAGAAATGGATCATGCAACAAAATATTGTCCTCAATTACTTGTGAAGTGGCAGGGAAGAGGGAATCAGAACCAACACCTGAATAAAAACATACAAAATATATCAATAGAGATATGTGATGAAGGACCCAAAATAGCATTTTTCACACACAAAGGAGCTAAGACATGAGCTAATGTGACAAACAAAGGTAGGAAGAGTGAGAAATGAGTGAGGAAATCAAAAATACCTACTGATACTAGGCATATTAGTAGACAAGGAATGAGATACTGGGACCGAATTAGATAGCATCATCATTATTTGCAACCCTCGTGGTTGGAATTCCTTTGATATATGATCTTACTACCCCGAAAAGGCCCCTTGAGAAGGTAAGTCCTTTGAAAGAATTTATGGAAATTTGTTTAGCATTAATGAAATATGAAACTGCATTGAATGCATTACATAGAATGATTGATCATTGCGTGCAAGAAAGGGAATCCCATACCACGAAAAGGGTAGTGAATCAGGTATTACGCAAAAAGAGTACGAGCGATGAGTTTAGATTAAGTGTGCATATTATGGATTATGACATGGACCGGGTCATAATGGGGCTTGAATGGGCCTTTGAAAATTAGGAAATTATTAATCTAAAGAAAAGGGAAATGATCTTTGAAGTAGGGGAATTGAAGGTTATTGCATTGTTGGATCTGATAGAAGGAAAGAGGTATATCAAACCAGCTAAAAGGAACAGAATTGATAACCTATATAATATGACCATACGAGTGGATGACTATGTTAATTCGACTGCAGATGACACCCTAATATGGAGAAGTATTATCTCATGTGCATCAGATTCAGAGGAAGGACTGGAACATTGGAAACAAAGGATGCATGAAGTATCAACCTGATGATGTGCCCACATTACTCGATCATTGTGATGGATTGGAACTGAGTTATCTGATCTTCCCAAGTATGATGGTTTGAATGACATAAATATTTTTAAAGGAGATTGATTTGTAGATACCTAAACATCAAATATTATTGGCATTAGATGTTGTCTTGAAAGCCACTCTAGCCAAATGGTGGGATTCACATAAAGAAGAAATATAATACTGGTCGCAGTGTAAAATATTAATGCAAGTTAGATTTGGTACGAGGTTGAGTATACTACATAGAAATATACAGGAATAAGTGACCCAATATATCATATTGCATAGTGCAGAAAGATATGGAGTTCAATGTTGAAGAAGGAATGGATGCATAAGTTCATACATACAATGGATATGATCCCCAAGAAGTGGTACTTGGAATTAGAAATTCCTCGAGAGACCATGAATTGAGACAAGCTAACTCAAAGTTTTAAGGTAAAATTTACTTTTGAAGATGAATCCCCGTCGGTAGACACAACTTTGCAGGCCATTGGAACTAGGGTTTTTTCTGAAGAAGATCCGATGAATGTAGTACATGTGTGTAGTGCACATAGAACTTATATGACAGTTCATGAATTATTGGAATGTTATAATTTGTCTCAAGAATATTAGGATGAGGAGGATCCAATAAATATACAAATACTTGAAACTGAGGGGAAACGTGCAGTTGAGGGTCTAGAGATTGAATTTGTTGCATATGCACAACCACTAAGGATGTGTAAGGTAAATATTAGGACAAAATAGAATCAAAAGTTTGCACAGATAGGAGACTACTAGAATGATGAAACTACGGAAAAAATTGCAGACTTATTGTGCAAGTATAAGGATCTATTACCAACCATGTTTTCATAAATGAAAGGGATAGTTGGTGAGCTAGGAGAAATGAAGATCCCTTTGAAACTAGATGCTAAGATAGTAAGACAAAGAGCATATAGACTCAATCCAAAGTATAAAGAGAAGGTAAAGGTAGAGATAGATAGAATGTTAAAACAAAGAATTATTGAACCAATGGTGGAATCAAAATGAATAAGTCCAATGGTAGTACAAGATAAGAAAAAAGGGGAAATCAGAATTTGTGTAGACCTAAGAAAGATAAATGATGCATGTCTACATGATCCATTTTTGACACCTTTTACAAATGAAGTGCTAGAGAATGTAGGGGGTAGGAGGCCTATTCCTTCATGGATAGATTCTCAGGATATCACCCGATAAATATTGCGTGGGAAGAGAAATATACGACTACCTTTGCAACATGGTGGGGAAGCTACCAGTACACAGAGATTTGTTTTGGGTTGAAGAATGCACTTGCAATTTTCCTAAGAGTACTGGTCGCAACCTTTAAAGAATTTATACATAAATTCCTTGAAGTCTATTTATATGATTGGACTGTGTTTAGTCTCTTGAAGAATCACATAGGAATACTAAGATTAATGTTGGATAGGTGTAGATAATGTTAGATTTCATTTAACTTGAAGAAATGTATTTTATGCGCACCTTTTGGAATTTTTTTGGGCCATGTGGTATGTAGGAAAGGATTACTAGTGGATCCTACCAAGATTGTAGTGATTTTGTACATACAACTACCTACATCAATAAGACAATTAAGATAAACCTTGGGCCATACATGATACTACATGAAGTTCATCAAGGGATGCACACATATTACTGCACCCATGGAGAAGTTGTTGAAGAAAGAAGCTAGATTCCAATGGAATGAGGACTGCTAGAAAGGATTGGACACATTGAAGCAAACGTTAGTGAATACACCAATTTTGATATTCTCAAATTGGAAGAACTATTTTCATGTTCATGTGGATGCATGATCCATAGCTTTGGGTGTTGTATTATCTTAGCCAAGAGAAGGAGAGTTAGACCATCCAATTGAATTTACAAGTAGGAAGTTGTCAATAGTATAAAATAACTACACTATAATAGGATGAGAAGGATTAACAATAGTGTATGTGATGCATAAGTTTAGACATTATTTGTTGGGTTCTCATTTAAAGATGTATATGGATGATTTTGTACTAAGATACTGAGTGAAAAAGCTAGTGTTGGGGGGATAATTTGTAGATGGTTCCTATTGTTCCAATATAATGACTTTGAAGTCATCATTAAGCTAGGAAAATTGAATGCATAACTAGATCACGTATTGCACATTCTATCAAGTGAGGATGCAGGGAAACTAGATGATAGTTTATCAGATGCACATTTATTTGTATTTTGAATGGTGGATGACTACTTTAGATACATTGTGCAATTATTATGTACAGGAATGGCTCCATTGAACATGCCAATTCCAAAAAAGAAATAGTTAGTGGTTAAGGCAGTGGAATATCAACTAATTGCAGGGAAATTATGCAAGTTAGGTGCAGATGGGATATTAAGATGATGTGTGTTAGAGCATGAAAGGCCAACGATACTCTCAGAAGCACATGAAGGGATTGCAGGAGGACACCACACAGGTAAAGAGACAAGGCATAAGATTTTGTGCATAAGGATCTGGTGGCCCACACTTCACAAGGACGCTAAGAAATATTTTTGGGCATGTGATGTTTGTCAAAGTGTTGGAAAGCCATCTAGAAGGGATGAGATCCCCTTGCATCCAAAAGTTACACTACAGGATCTTGAGAAATGGGAAATAGACTTTGTTGGACCCATCAATCCATCAACCAGAAGATCAAGAGATAGGTATATAATCACTGCGATAGAGTATTTGATCGGATGGGAAAAAGAAACACTAGTCAAAGAATGCAGAGCGAATGTTATGCGATTTCTATTTGAGAATGTCATTACAATATTTGGGTGCCTATGCATTTTAATGAGTGATAAAGGGACACACTTCCCGAATAATACGATTATAGCATTGACTAAGGAGTTTAAAATTAACCATCAGAGGAGCATACCATACCATCCTCAGGAAAATGGGAGAGTAGAAGCCTTCAATAATATTTTAGAAAATGCGATGACAAAGATTTGCATTGTAGGGAGAGATGATTGGGAATTAAGGATCCCTATAGTATTATGAGCATATAGGACTACAAGCAAACATTTGACAGGAAAAACACCTTTCTGGTTGGTATATGGGAAAGAAGCGGTAATGCCAATGGAAATTATTGTTTCGAGTTTATGTTTTGCAACGATTATAGCTCTTTCAGACTCTAGCACAGTAGAGGAAATATTGTCATAGTTGTTACAGCTCAAGGGAGACCGATTTGTCGCAGGATTCCATCAACAAGTCAAGAAGGCAAGAGAAAAAGCATGGCATGATAGGAATATTAAACATAAAAGGTTTCAAATGGGATAATTAGTGTTGTTATACAACATCAAGCTCTTGCAGCACCACAAGAAGTTTAGGATGCATTGGTTAGGTCCACACATGATCAAGTATGTGACAAAATCATGTGTTGTGCAACTAGAAATGTTGAAGGGTGAAGTCTTGGGAGGATTGGTGAATGGAAGTTGGCTGAAACTCTATAGGGATGGTTGAGCATTCATGCACTAGTCTGACCTACGCAAGAACCTATGTACTATAGTAGTGTATTATAGGAGGAAAAAGAAAAATAAAAAGAAAGAAAAAGTGGAAAAATAAAAAGAAAAACAAAGGAAAAACAACAAAAAGCGAGTAAGTTTCGACAAGAGTAAGTGCATAGAAGAAGAGAGTGTTGTGAATATAGAATAAACCAAGTAGAAGAAGTGAATTACATGTAGAAGAATAACATATGTAGTAAAGGAACGAGTAAGCCATAAAAACTACTTGGATGAGGACGGATAAACACCATTAAATGACATTAAAGAGAGGAAATGACGGTTCAAAATCCATAATGAAAAAAAAACATGGAAACATGTTGTCATAAATGGAAAAATCCCACGAAGATCATGACAGACTGGAAAAATCGAAGAAACAATCCAACAAAATATTTCGAAATAAAGCAACGTTAAAGCAGACATTGATTTCATAATTAGTGGATTTGACAGTTAATTCAGGTGTGAAGGGAGGTGGACAACTTGCGAAGGGAAAAAAAATCCGTGGAGGGTCGACAAACATTGGTCATTTTTAGTTGGAGTTGCATGCAAGTAAGAGAGAGATGAGAGTTGTGTTGTAGAGCCTGAGAAAAAAAATAGAGCCGAAGCAGTTGTCTCTAGTAACCGAATTATAGAGATGGAACCACCAAAGGAAAAAAAGTCCACACCAAAGAAATATTGAACAAGAGCAGAAACAACGTCACAAGAGGGTGAGGAGACTCTAGGAGCATCATCATTGGAGCCAAGGTTTACTAGGGACTACATTCCACTAAGGAAGGAAGATGCCAAACTAATGACGTTGAATAAAGATGCGACGTATCCATTGGTGATGCTCAACATCCCAGATGGCATCATCATTGATGAGGATATGTTAGGTAAGCTATCATAAACAAAATGAAGTTCCCTAAACTTGCACTGAGAGAATACTTGGAACTAAAAATAAATCCAGTGACAAACTAGACTATAACTATGCCAAAGGTATGGGCTAGAGGGTTGGAATGAGATGACATACTGAATATGTTTGAATTTCCACACTTCGGCAGGATCCAAGAGGTGAATTCATTTATCAATATGTTGTTAACCTGTGTGCATGGTAGTCACTTATGGTTGGACAAGACAATTTCTATAGACACAGATCTCATTTCCCAAATCACAAGCTTACCATCACAGGGGAAGATACCACCTTTCTCTTTGTAGATAAAAAGAATGACAAGACTCTGTCAGAGTCCACAAGGGTGATATTTCACACATTTAAAGGGGTGTGCGGCTTGTATGTACCAAGTATATGTGACCCAACAATAATAATTGTGATGCAAGAATTGGAGTGCAAGTTGCTGAGAAAGTGTAGGAACGACCAAGTACCTGCAGGTGTGATAGCTATGGATGAGAAGTGTGTAGAAGGGGTATCGATGAGATGGGTGTTAGTAAAATGGGTGTGCTCATTTCACCATAGACAATATAGAAATATTTTCACCCAACCATAGGCACAAAGGCCACCCCCAAGCACCTTAACCTTGACAGATAAAATAATTTCGGTAGCATACCAATAGCCAACCAAGGCTAGTGCACCAATCAAGGATAACCAAAGACCAAGCAGAAAGTCCAAACCAATAATCTAAGACAAAGTCACTATTGCAAAAGTTGTAGTTCTCCTTCACTCATGCACACTTCTTGTCCTTATGAAGTTGTGAGTGAGTGAGTGAGAAATGAGATCTAGCTCCCTTTATTTATACTACTCCATCTTAACTAACTAGGATGACTTCTCTTCCTAGAGGATAATAAATCAATATTAATTTATTCTATTAAGTTGACTTGTCTTCTAGAGTTATCCAAAGATTTAGGGTTTCTCTTGATTCCCAGAATATTCTAGTCTCGTCAAAGGTTACACGTGGAGGTTGATACCTCCCGAAACTACCATAATATCAACAATACCTCCTAGCTAGGGAGGTATTAAAGGAAATGGTATCGAGCACAAACAAACCATTCAACCAGTAGCATCATCATAGCCATATAGTCTATCTCATGATACAAGTTGAGTCATCTGGGCCAGTCTTCCACTCATATTTGTGAGATCTAGAAGAACATTTTCCCTCATAAAGTAACACATCAACCATGGGCTATTTGAACTATTCTTCCCAGGCATAGAAGAACAATTTTCCATGATTTCTGAGCCTGGACCATTCACCTAACTAGGCCATTCCTCCGACACTAATCATAGTGCAACCCAGAGAGAATGAGTATGCCCTAGGGAATGTCTATCCCTGATTTCTAAACCTGGACCATTCACCTAATTGGGCCATTTATCTGGAACTAATCATAGTGAAACCTGGAGAGATTGAGTCTTCCCTAGGGAATGACTATCCAAACCATTTCCTAAGGAAATGATTGTCCTGCACCAACCTCCAAAACGAACCATTCTTCAAAACTTCTCATATTTGTGAACTTCGAAAGAATGACTGCCCGACGGGGTAGACCATTATACTTGACCACTAATCATAGTGAATGCTAAGAATAATGATTTTCCTAGACCATTTCCCCACACTGTCCAAAAGGGGAATCATTATCTATGGTACATCAACAATCTATCAAACCATTTTCATTACGAAAATGGTTGTCCTATCTAGACCATTTTCATTACGAAAATGAATGTTTGATTTGGACCATTTTCCGAAATGGAAAACGACTGTTTGTCAGAAAAAAACGAACCATTTTCCACACTGGAAAGGAACTGCCCAACCAGGACCATTTTCCAAATTGGAAAATGACTTCCCATGAATCAATAACATATCAGTTCTCCCTCCCAACCTGGGGAGCCATATCTTCCCTTTCATCTAAGGGAGTTATCTCCACAAGCCCTATATTTTCCCTTAAGTATGCAAACTTTGTCCTGGACAAAGGCTTTGTGATGTAGGAGCATATTTTTGACTTGACAGATGTGTTAAAAAATAAACATGTTAGCACGCATTTGGAGATAGGGAGAGGCACCGACCCTCTCATTTTCAAAATTTGAATTATAAAATTAAGTTAATTTATGTGTAAGGTCGATAAATGCCAAAGCCATGCCTTTGGACAGTTGTGGATGGGTTCATCAAAATAATCGACTATAAGAAGGTATAGATCCATGTCAGTTCTAGATCTCTGTTAAATGTAATGAGTCAGAGGGTTAAGGTGTCATAACAGAAATGTTGATGGCAGTAAGGCGGTGGAGAGGATAAGCTCATAGAGCCCTCTTTTGTAAATAAGAGATACCTTTTTGTATGGATATGAGTTTTTTTTATTAGATTAGGATATCATGAGATAGAGATAGAGATTAGTAGAATAGAGTAGAGTAGAAGAAAGACATAGGAAAGAACTGCAATATTATGTAATTTGTTTTCATGAATGAATAGAATAGACAGAATTGTCCCAAATCCTTGGAATGTGTTCATTTGATGTGAGAATGAATGAATGTTATATTTTGTGTATGTCGTTTATTTCATTTTGTTCATGTGTGATTGTTCAAGAGTTGATCGTATGAGTTCATGACGAAACTAGATAAGTTTCAATTGTTTCTCTTCTGAAACTCGTATGCAAGGTGTGCATATCTAATGCAGGGAGTGCGTCGATTGAGTCTCAGATTGACTTAGAGGAGTTCAGAGAGAACAAAGGAAACTTATACCAGGTGCAAGGAGTGCTCAACGTCAAGAAGCGACCAAGCATAGAAGAACCAGAATAGAGGAATGCCAGGTGGGTGAGAAGAATTTCTTTTCAAGAAATCCCTCGATGTAAGTTATTAAAATCCTGAGAACGCAAGGAGTACATGGGAAGTCATAATCCTTTAAGGATCAATCTCAGAAGGGATAACACTTTTAAGAAGTGTTGACGAGATCCAAGAGCCGAACTCGTAGGAGGAGAAAAGGTTTGAAACCTTTGAAGACTGATAAATCTTCTAAGTCGGAAGAAAACATAAGTTCAGGAGGAGGAGTGATAGTGGTCATTGGATCATAGAGAAAAGGATAAGTAGCTGTTTGATCTGTGTAAGGTGCATGAGCCTTAACGCTTCACACACATAGGAGAGAGAACCTATCAAGGTTTGAGACTTGAGATTTACAAATCCCGAAGAGCCGGAAAGCCAAAGTGAAATATCAGTCGTTCGATCATCTGAAGTAAACCTGAGCCGTCAGATCGTTCGAAGTGAACCTCAGGTGTTGGATCAACCAACTGAATCTGAGCCATTAGATATCATAAGCTCAGGAGGAGGCAAGCTTGAAACTTGATATTATCGAAGCGTGAAGATCTGAAGTGAATCTGGAGCGTTAGATCCAGAAGGGTACATGTCAGCAGGTCATCAGATCCAAAGGAAGGAAAAGGTGAAAGGTTGAAACATCCGAAGCCCGAATAGCCAAAGAGATGAGAGCCATTGATTTGCAAGGGGACACTTGTCAATAGATCGTGAGCTCCGGGTACAGTGTAGTGGGGTTTAAGTTGAGATCTGATATTTCTGAATCTCAAAGATCCGAAGTAAATCTGGACCACCAGATCTAGAGGAGACGTGGCATGAATCTGCGGACTCCAGGAAAAGAATTGAAGTAATCCTTGATCATCAAATAAGTAGGACACGCGTCAATGAATTATAGCCTTTGGATAAAAGGCATTGGGAAGAAGGGTGAAGTTTGAAATTTGAGATCTCAGAATTTCGAAGACCTGAAGGAGATTTTGATCATTGATTGAGAAGAGGGCCACATAACCATTGATCCGAGTTGAAAGGTAAAACACCTGAAGTGAAGTTAGGATCATTGATTGGAGGATAGGTGTTTGTATATCTTCAAATCCAGAATATTGACGTAGGGAGGAAAGTGAGGTTTGAGATTTCAAAATTTCAAAGTCTAGAATTGTGAAGGAGATCGCAATTGTTGATTTAAGAGGGAAATATCTGGTCCATAGATTTGAAAGGCACAGATCTGAATCGTCAGTTCAGACAGTACCGTCAATATTGGGAGATCGGCGGTCCCTTAACATTGTGGGGATAGGAAGTTCATGGATTTTAAAACATTGAGGGAAAGCCACAATGCATACCATGGTTTCACCAAGAGGACATGTGGAGGTTCAAGGAGAATTGTGGGCCAAAAAGAAGTTTTATCCCAAAAATCTATTGGCAGCACTCGCAATTTCATGGTCACAAGAGGCCACCGCCAAAGGTCATATCAAGAGGGGGCTTATCATAAAAAGATCTATTGCTCAGTACTTTGAGATTTCGTAGAAGAGAGAAATGGAATGTTGCGGGTGTTATCAGACTTGCACCAAGGTGCCGAAAGGGCCTGTGTTTAGATACATAAGGGAACCATTAAGGTTCCAAAGAGTGACTTGACTCAAGAATCAGAGATCCTAGACCAGGAGGTCACACAACCATTTGGGGAGAAGGGGGGGTCTTCATCATGTGGTATCAAAGCTGATATTTTACTTGGAGACAGGAGGCAAAGAAGCGAGGAGGTGAAGAATATAATATGATAACGTTGAATGATATTAGAAGCTAAAGTTTGCATGTAGACATTAGGTGAGAAGGAGACAAAGTACTGATGCTTTGTGTGTGATTTCTAGCAAGGTGTGTAGTAAATGGTAGAAATCTAGATGAGTTGAAAACAAAGGGTGGAAAATGGCTACTGAAGGCCATATGGGTGGTCAGGGCAAGGGCCACCAGCAAAAAAACAAATTTGAGATAGATAAAGAGCTCACAAAAATAAGAGAAAATATGGAGAGGATAGCATTGAAGATGCAACATGATGAAAAGGTACACTAGAAATATGAATGGCCTTTGAAGAGGAAAGTAAACTGACCTATCTAGAAGTTGATGTCTATAAGGCAACAAAAAATATTAAAAAGGTGGTTGAGGCATTCTAAAAACATCTGTGATATAGAGGAGGAAGTGGTTCACATCTGTGAGCCAACAACTAGGAAAAGTCTTAGTGATAATGAGGATAAGAGATCAGTGGATGATCTCAAAGACTACCAGAAGGGAAGCAGTGAGATATTAGATTGTCAAGTTGGCAATGATATGAGATTACCAGAGGATTTCATAAACTGCTAAGAGGGCAGAAATGGACTTTCAAGTTGCTAGGTGGGTAATGGAAAGAGATCAGTGGGAGGTGTCATATATTTCCAGAGGAGCAACAATGAAAGTTCAGATTGTCAGGTGGGAAATGAGATGGGGTCATTGGAGGATCTCATATATTGCCAGGAGAGCATAAGAAAAATCCCAAGTTGCCAGGTGGGCAAGGGAAGTGAGAGGAGACTGTTTGAAAGTCTCATGAACTCAGCTAAGAGTTCATATCAACAAGGAGAGATGGTGGAGGTGGATCAAAGGATTATTTTGATCATTGGAGGAATTGATATATTCCTACCAAGTAGCCTAGTTGGGGATAGAGCATGTGTTGCAGGAGCAACAATAGAAGGACAACTAGCAGAGACTATCAAAAGGGAGAAAGAACAGACATTGATGTCTACCCTAGCATAAAAAGAGGATAATTCAGATGAATTTCTCACTCAATGGGAGAAAGAGCTGAAGATGTTGGAGGACTGGTTGGACAATCCGAAACCAAAAGATGGTTGCCAGAAGACAGTCACGAAGATTGCAAGAGAAGAGAATTCGACAAAATTGCTCAGAAATTCCAGTCGAGAAGCTGAACAGATGATGACTGCAGCACAAAAGCATGCAACATAAGAGGGAGCTGAATTCCAGCCAGAGGAACAACTGATAGAATATGGAGATATGCCAGCACAAGAGGAGCTGACAAAAAGCAATATGTTAGAGGAATAATTTGAGAAACAATTTAGTAAGGAGACTGGAGAATTGAAGTCCGCAGTAGAGTGGAAAGCTAGTGCCACAAGAGGATATGAAGACAACATGAGAGATCAATTATATCTTCCCATTGATAAGTATGGAGAGGAGGAAGAGAAGAAGAGAATACTGCATAAGAAGAGCCAACCACTAGAGCAGCTGGACAGGGTAATAGAAGAGATAAAAAAGCTAATGTTTAGGTCAACATAGGATACTATTAGCAAGGAGAAGCTAAGAAGAAGAGATCCTACCATAGCAGCAGGGAGGCAACAACAACAACAACAACAAAGCAAAGGAGAAGGTAGACAACTCCAAGTAAAAGTTTGGGATCTAGGTGGATTTCAACAGAGCTAGAGAGCTCATGAGCAGGAGCTCATGAATTTTTCACAGCAGTGGAGTATGATGTAGGAGAATCTTTCTGACTTGACATATGTGTTCACAAATCAACACGTCAACATGCATTTGGAGATAGGGAGAGGCACTGATCCTCTCATTTTCAAAATTCAAATTACAAAATTAAGTTAATTTATGTGTAAGGTCGATAAATGACAAAGCCATTCCTTTGGAAAGGTGTGGATGGGTTCATCGAAATAATCGACTGTAAGCAGGTCTAGATCTGTTTTAGGCATGGATATCTATTCAATGTAATGATCCAGAGGGTTAAGGTGTCTTAACATAAATGTTTATGGAACTAAGGCGGTGGAGAGGATAAGCTCATAGAGTCCTCTTTTGTAAAAAAGAGAGATATTTTTGTATAGATATGAGTATTTTTTATTAGATTAGGAGATCATGAGATAGATATAGGGATCATTAGAACAGAGTAGAGTAGAAGAAATATGCAGGAAAGAAATAAAATATTATGTAATTTGTTTTCATGAATGAATAGAACAGACAAAATTGTCCCAAATCCTTGGACTGTGTTCATTTGATGTGAAAATGAATGAATGTTATATTCTGTGTATGTCATTTATTTTATTTCCTTCATGTGTGATTGTTCAAGAGTTGATCATATGAGTTCATGATGAAACTGGATAAGTTTCAATTGTTTCTCTTCTAAAACTTGTATGCAAGGTGTGCATCTCGAACGCAAGGATTGTGTCGATTGATTCTCAGTTTGACTCAGAGGAGTTCAGAGAGAACACAGGAAACTTAGACTAGGTGCAAGGAGTGCACAGCGTCAAGAAGTGACCAAGCATCAAAAACCAGAACAAAGGAATGCCAGGTGGGCGAGAAGAATTTATTTTCAACAAATCCTTCGATCTGAGTTATCAAAATCTCGAGAATGCAAGGAGCACGTGGGAAGTCAGAATCCTTTAAGGAAACAAGCTCAAAAGGGATAGAACTTTTCAGAAGTGTTGACGAGATCCAAGAGTCATACTCGTAGGAGGAGAAAAGGTTCGAAACCTTTGAATACTGATGAACATTCTAAGTCAAAAGAAATCAAAATCTCAGGAGGAGGAAAGATAATGGTATTTGGATCATAGAGCAAAGGATCAACAACTGTTCGATCTGTGCAAGGTGCATGAGCCTTGATGTTTCACACACACAGGAGAGAGAAGCTATCAAGGTTTGAGACTTGATATTTCTAAAGCCCGAAGAGTCGGAAAGACAAAGTGAAATCTCATTCGTTCAATCATCCAAAGCGGACTAGAGCCATCAGATTGTCTGAAGTGAACCTCAAGCGTCGGATCGACCAAGTGAATTTGAGTCATTAGATATTGTAAGCTCAGGAAGAGGCAATCTTGAAACTTGAGATTCCTGAAGCGTGAAGAGCTGGAGAGCCAAAGCGAATATGGACCATTAGATACAGAAGGGTACGTGTTGGCGGGTTGTGAGATCCGGAGGAAGGAAAAGGTGAAATGTTGAAACATCCAAAGCTTGAATAGCTGAAGATCTGAGAGTCATCGATATGCAAAGGGAACCTTGTCAATAGATCACAAGCTCCAGGTAAAGTGTAGTGGGGTTTCAGTTGAGATCTGATATTGTCGAATCCCAAAGATCTGATGTAAATATGGACTGCCAGATCTAGAGGAGACGTTGCATGAATCCATGGACTCCGGGAAAAGAACCAAAGTAATCCTCGATCATCAAATCAAGAGGACACGCATCAATGGATTATAGCCATCAGATAAAAGGAATTGGGAAGAAGGGTGAAGTTTGAGATTTGAGATCTCAGAAGTCCGAAGACCCGGAGGAGATTTCGACCGTTGATCGAGAAGAGGGTTGCAGGACCATTGATTCAAGTTGAAAGGTAAAACACCCGAGGTGAAGGCAGGACTGTTGATTGGAGGACAGGTGTCCATAGATCATCAACTCCAAAATATTGACATATGGAGGAAAGAGAGGTTTTAGATTTCAAAAGTTCGAAATTCGAAATTGCGAAGGAGATCGCAGTCGTTGATTTAAGAGGGATAGATCTGGTCTATATATTTGAAAGGTGCAGATATGAACCATCAGTTCATATAGTCCCATCAATATTATGAGATCGATGGTCCTGTAACATTGTGGGGACAAGAAGTGCATAGACTTTAAAACATTGAGGGTGGGTTGCAATGCATACCATGGTTTCCCCAAGAGGATACGTGGAGATTCGAGGAAAATTGTGTGCAGAAAATAAATTTGATCCCAAACCTCTATTGGTCACACCTGCAATTGTGTGGTCATGAGAGGCCATCGCCCAAGGTCATATCAAGAGGGGGATTATTATAAAAAGATTTAATGCTCAGTACTTTGAGATTTCGTAGAAGAGAGAAAGGGAAGGTTGTGGGTGCTATCAGACCTACACCAAGGCGCCGAAAGGGCGTGTGTTTAGATATAGAAGGGAACCATTAAGGTTACAAAGAGTCACTTGAATTAAGAATCAAACATCCTATACTGGGAGGTCACACAACCCTTTGGGGAGAATGGGGGGTCTGCATCACTTTGTCAAAATATTTTCTCCCTGATCATCTGTGGAGATATACTGGAGTTTCACTTCTCCTTCCTGTAATTTATCACCAAAAAAGGAGTATTTGATCTCAATATGTTTTGACTGGTCATGAAACACTAGGTGTTCTGATAGCCTCATATAAATGTGATTGTCACAGTATATTATGGTCGAATCTGGTACTTGATCAAATAATACATAAATCATCTTTCTCAACCATACTTCTTCGGTACATGCCTCACATGTTTTGATATATTCTACTTCTGCTATGCTGAGTGGGACATACTTATGTTTCTTGTTGGCCCATGATATCATAGTAGAGCGAAGACTAAAACACATCCCTGAAGTAATCCTTCTATATTCTGCAGTCCCTTCCCAATATGAATATGTGAATCCATGAATTTGTATATCACTAGATGAGGTGTATCTTAAACCATATTTTAACTTCCCATGAATATATCTTAGAAGATGCTTTGCATTTATCTAGTGCTCATGTTTGGGTTCCATATGGAACTGGATTAAAGTATTTACAACAAAGAAAATATCTGGTCAAGTATTCACTAGATACATCAATGACCCAATCAATTGCCTATATAGGGATGGGTCTATTGGATCAAAATATGAGTCTCTTACTTTTCTTATATCTGTGGTCATAGGAGTGGCCATGGATTTGCAATCAATCATTCCAAATTTATGAAGAATATTCACTCCATACTTTCCTTTTCCGAGGAATATTTCACCACGCTTCTGCCATACTTCTAGTCCCAAGTAATAGTGCATGATACCAATATATAATATATTTCATATCGAACTCAGAAGCTAATTCCTTCTTACACTGGGTGATGAGAGACTATGCACCTGTCAAGAATAAATCATCAACATACAACAATAGAATCACATGTGCATTGTTCACAACCTTGTAGTAGATATTTGGATATGCATGAATTTTAGAGAAACCAAGTCTTATTAAGTAACTGTCAATTATTTCATACCAAGATCTTGGAGCTTGCTTGAGTCCATACATGGATTTATTTAATTTGGAAACATGAGTGTCTATGGGATGTACCTAAAATAGTTGAGGTTATTCAATGTATACTTCTTCTTCAATTTCTCCATTGAGAAAGGTTGTCTTTACATCCATCTGATGTAAACTCCATCCCATGTAAGAAACAAGAGACATAATGGCTCTGATAGAAGTATATCTGGAAACAGGAGCAAATGTTTCATCATTATATTCTCTGTTAAGAACCAAACATCAATATAGCATGGAAAAAACTCAGGAAAAGTACTCAACGCCTTGAAATAGAGATAATTTCAGATAATAAGCCTCTTCGAGGGGGCAACCTCCTTTTAC
>JZKD02S2316805.1:350541-365417 GCA_000966675.3 Picea glauca | reverse complement strand
GCTTCCGCTTCTAGAAGGATCTTCCTCTAGATGCTTCTCTTAATAGACATATTTAGTATAAATAAGGGGCGAGGGTATGAGAACCCTAGCTTGGATATTATTGTAACAGAGTGCTTCTCAATTGGAGGTTTCCCCTTCGAAGAGGCATGTGAAAATTGCTTCTGAATCAAAGTGTTTTTTCTATTGCTATTTCATATATCATTTCTGTGTATTGTGAATATTATGCTGGATATTTTACTGTTATTCTACCATTTCTAGAATTTTATTTATGTTCTGCATATTTTATATAACTGGTATCTTGCATGGTCCTACTGGTATACCAATGAGACTTCCTCCTCAAAGTCACCAGTACCCTCACATGAATAGACAAATACCCTTTTTATCCACTTTGGACCTCCCTAATCTATCTATAATTTTGAATGACCCTATCTGTCACTCTTCTCATTGGCCTATCATACCAGCCAAACTACCATTCGACATTCCTAAGTTCGATGGTAAACTGGGAGAGGACCCAAACAATTATGTAATGACTTTCCACGTTTTGTGTTCATCCAACTCTTTGATGGATGACTCCATTCAGTTACGTCTTTTTCAAATAAATCTCACGGGTTCAGCCGCAAAGTGGTATATAGAATTACCACGAGGCTTCTTCACCTACTTTAATACCCTAGCTATGGCTTTCCTCACTCACTACTAGTTGCCAATCTGTTATGAAACGAGAAATGAGATCTTGAGTTCTTTCAAGAAAAACAAGGCCACTCATATCTCCAATCACATTCATGAGTGGAGACAAAGACAATGTTTAATCAAACTCGATCTTCCCGATTAGCTATTGGTATAATGGTTCACAAAATCCGTCATGAATGATATATATAAAGACATTTCCATGGGTGGAGTTGTCACAGAAGAACAAATGATCAATCATGCCCAGTACATCAATCTCATTTATTCACAAACGGGTACTATTTATGATCTGCTCCCTGACGCACCTCATCCTTCTACCACAGCCACCTCAACAACCCCAACAACTTCTTATGCTATTGATGGTGTGATAGGAACTTTCCATGCTCAACCTCAATCCACGCAGGCCTCTCACACCACTCCAAAATCCAATGCTTCTAATGTTCAAACTGCTCCGACACCCACCCCTCCCATCGGTAAAACTTCAGAAGTGAATGTTGTCCAATCGACTCCTACCGGTAAAAAAAAATCTAAAAAAGGAAAGGGTAGGAATAAGGAGGATAAAAATAACAACCCACAATCTGACAAGATGAAGTCACAACCTGTTAATGATAAGGATAAATGCAAACCTCGCTATCCTTTCCTTATCTATGGTGATGATCACTACACGAAGGATTGTTCGAGACGTGATGAGGTCACAAAGTTCCTTAAAGGGACTCCACAACCTCCTACACATGCCGTCTTGTCTCAACCCTTCCCTTCTCAACAACAGGCTCAGTTGGTCATCCATTATCAACCTTCTTCCTCCACTACCTCCTATGTACTTATGTGTAATGATGATTCAAAGAAGAATGACATCACACTTACCACTCGTGCCATAGATTACTCTTCCTCCAAGGAGAAAGTTGACGATATACCACCTTCATTGGTTCAACAATCTCCCTCGACTCTACCTTCCAACGGTCCTCTTCATCTCGAAAAGACAAACCCTGTTACAGTCCTTCGCCCTCCTCCCAAGGGCATGGTTCGAAAATCGAATTTCAATCCTCATGCCCATGCTGCCTAGAACTACAGTATTGTCGAATATCTGGCACAAGCACCGTTCACGATGTCAGCCCTTGAAGTCCTTCAGAGTTGTCCTACATAATGAAAGGAACAGTTAAAAGATATCCGTGGAATCGACCCTACAGATACAAATTTAATAATATTTGACATGGAATATCACATTCCCAGGTTACCCCCCCATCTCACATTTCAAATACAAGTTGTTGTCACCGACAATAACATTTGTAGGATAGTTATTGATGAGGGTGCCTCTACATGGGTCATGTTTATTGCCTGCTAGAGAGCTATTGGCTCTCCTTCCTTAACTGAATCACACAACATTCTCAAAGCCTTTAATGGCTCTGTCTTTAAACCTCACGATGTACTCCCTTCGTTGCCCATTACATTAGAAGGAAAAATGGTCAACGTTGAAGTTGAGGTCTTTGACGCACCTCTCGATTACAACCTTCTACTTGGTCGTAGCTGGATCGATTCCATGCATGTAGTTGTGTCTACTCTTTTCCATATCATGCATTGTCCACATCAGGGGAAAGTAGTTACAGTAGACCAACTAGCCTTCTTTAAAGCTGATACATTTACCAACAATGTACCTTTCATTGCAAAGACACCCCCTGGGTATGAGAATGTCGGTGTGGGTATACTAAAATATTCCACTCTAATGGGTACATTTCCTGTAATGTCCCCAAGGCCGAGCCCTATTGTAAATCATGTCTATGAAGTATAAAGCTTGCATTATGAATTGCAATTATGTTTTATAGGTTGGTGAGCCAAGTTTATATAAGTTGGGAGGCTTATGTGTTATTAGGCTGGAGAGCCTAAGTGTTAAGTCCGGGAGCCTGCTTTTGTATATGTAATCATGCAAAACATTAATAAAAATATAAACACCGCTGCGTGCAGGCCGACCATGATGAATGAGTGATGGGGGACTAAGCTTCCACAGAGTGGGTAATGGATTGGGGGCTAGAATGTTGGAAAGAGAGGCTAAGTGTTGAGCCTAGGGGCTTAAGTCCTTGGGAATAATATTTTAATATTATTCCAAAAGCCATGTGAAATATATGTTTTGTCCTAAGTTCCTGGAGAAGAACGCATGCTGATGGAGTGCATGCAACTTCATGGGTGGCATGTGTCGACCCAGGCACATGCAGTTAAAAAACTACAGAAGTCAGTCATGTGGGGGGATTTGGTGATTCTGTCATCCTCCGCCTGGGTTCATAGGGATGCCCATATGAACCTGTTTTGCCTCTGCATCTGCATTTTCTTACCCGTGCACTGTGAAGGAAACCCTCATGGGAAAATTGTTTGCTCTTGCATTCTTCCATTCTCCACCTGAGTCGCTTTGCCATTCCCCATCCTTCGTGAATTTTGTTTATCTCTGCGATCGACCTCTGCATTGATTCTTTGTCACGCACCCTGAAACTAGTGGCAAACTCATGGACTGATCCGTGTCTCCTGTGAATTCCGAGCACCCTATAAATGTCTGAACCATGCTGTGTCTTAGTGTGGATTTTTGTTGTTTTTGGATGTCCATACCCAAATTCCTATTGTTTTTGTCACCGTGAGTTAACCTAATTTCTATCGTTTTTGTGGTTATCCTCACCATGCGGGATTTGAGTTGGAAGGGGCTAAAGAACCAGGTTTTAATGCCCTAAGTTGAAGAGGCAGTCTATCAGGCCTATGAGAAGCTATTTCCAGGTGAAGGAGTTTGTTGAGAAGTGGTATTCTTCCAGAGAGAGTCCAACACCAGCTACAGAGCTCTAAGACTTCTTGATCCAACCTATTGCCGAGACCCAGAGAGAGAGGTGAAGCACTGATGGACTGTGCTTGTGAAGGTGTATACTCCCTGGGCGGAACAGGCATATAGGGAATGAGAGTTCGTGAGTAGTGGGCGTAAGAAGGCATCCTGGGAAGAATCCTTCTGATTATTCTGTGTAGTTTTCCTTGTAACCTCAGCCTAGACTATGATTCCTTGCCTTGGGTGGAGCTTAGTCCCAGCTCAGGGGTGACCCACTACTAAGCATGATGAGAAGCATGATCTAAGGCTGGGAGGTTCGTGGAAGGCCTGCACGTTGTTGGTGGAATTACCACGGTTTCAAAGATAAGTATCATCTTATGCTTAATATTATGTTTTGCATGCCTGTGATTCTTATACGTATCATGTATTCTGTTATGCATATGAATTATTATTAATGCTAGGGATTATTTATGTTAGCAGTAATCTTGTGCTTACTCTGAGTTAAATGTGTTTAATTTGATTTAAATGCATGTTATTAATTAAGTATGAGAATGATGTTGTTCCGCACAGTAGCATTTTCCTAGTCAGTGGGATGACGAACGGGGACATTACAGTATGGTATCAGAGCCTAGTTTCAACGCTGAGCATGGATGGGCCAGACAAGTGGTCTTTGGACTGAGGTTTTGAGAAGAAATTGTGTCTGGAGGACTAATTTCAGACCTCATAATGTTTTTGAGTGTTGACGGACTACTTGACTTTGTTACAAAGCTCAGGAGGTGTAGCAGTATTATAAAACTATAGTTGATGTGGTATATGGCCACAGGGAGAGATAGAACTCCACACTAGAAGTGTTGGATCAAGTAGATGAAGGTTCAGAAGGAGGGTACCAAGTCATTGGCTAGAAGTCCTTGAGAAGTAGAGTTGGACGGTCATAATTCTCTATGGAGAACTCACGAAATCACGAGGGTCGTAAGATGGCCAGAAGTTGCAAGGTGGTTAGTGGATGGAGAAGCTCACCACCCTAGAATCCAGAATAAAGGTGGGTCATTGATCGTGGTTGGTTTGAACCATTGTATCATTTCGTGAATTTAGGCATCGTGAACTTGGAGCATAGGACAAATTCTTGGTCACTCCAAGTCCCGAATCGCAAAAGAGATTAACAAGGGTGGAATCGGATGGTGGAGCACTTCCAGGAAGAAGTGCCAAAATCCCGTGAGCCATCAGATGCAACCAACTAGCGAGGAAGTTAGGGCTGAAGATCTTTGATAGGTGTAAACATAAGAGAGATCTGGACCGTTAGATCCAAATCATCGAGGATCGTTGGATCTCGTACAAGAACTCATGTATCAGAATTCGGGGATTGAAGTGACAAGAGATTTGGAGTCACTGCATTGTGAACTTCCAGTTACCAAAAACCCGAAACCCCAAAATCCCGAAATGATCTACACCATAGATCGTAGGAGAGGAACTTGATCGTTGGATCAAGTAGATGAATAGACCATAATTTCATAATTTTGACAAACAGAAGTTCGAGATGTGTAGATGCATGAACTCCTGATGAATATACCATGTGTCACTACCTTGGTGGGTGACAACTATGTTGTGGGCTTGGAGGGTAAGGAAATCGAATTTTTGAAAGTCAGGAGTTGGAGAGGGAAGTGAGTGCGAGAACCTCTGGGACCAAAACCTCGAAACCCGAAACCCCGAAGCCCCGAAATCCTGAAACCTGAAGTTTCATTTGGAGAGCCTTGTAGCACCTAGCAGTTTAGAGTTTGATCATGGCCCATGGATGCATGGGTTGGGGACTAAGAAAATGGGGGCTATCGCCAGAAATTGCAGAGCTAAATAGAGCTCAGAAAATTCATGGAATTGAAACGTTTTCTTATTCGTGTTGGTTTATGAATGTTGTAGTTTTATTAAGGGTTTAAGGCTTGAAAAAATTCGGTTGACTGTACATTGTGTGTGAAGAGTTCAACGAGTGTCAGGACAACCATGAATCGACACCGAGTATAGAAATGGAAGAGGTGTTGATTGCCTCCAATTCAGAGAGCAAAAGAGAAGGAAGGGATGTCAACTTGGGAGTCGAAGGATCGAACTCCAATGTCCATGGAAGAGGATTGGATAAGGAAGGGCATGTGATAAAAATCATTGAAATATTGCAGAAAGATGCCCAGGCTCACCGAGCTGATAGTCAAAATCTCATGAGGGTCAGGGATCGACAGGGTGAATTAAACTTAAATATGTTGAAGAGCCTAGAAAGAATAGAAAGGAAATTGGAAAAGGAGAGTGACATAAGAAAAACAGGGCGTCATAGGACCCCTGAGAGAAAATGAATATCGAGGAGTGGTAGCAGACATCATCGCTGCTCCCCAAAGCATTCTGATAAGGAAGCACACAGTAGTTCAAGCCCATCCCCTACCAGAAAACATCAAAGATATGGAGTGGATGAATTGAAAGGGGAGATGAATAAGATTAAGCCTCCTAAATTTGATGGATAACATAAGAAGGAGGAAGATGCCGAAACATGGTTTCTTGGCATGAGGAAATATTTCCAACTGCAGAATTATTCCTCTCATGTAGAAGGAAGAATTGTGATATATCAACTAAAAGGAAAAGCATCCATGTGGTGTGATTAGCTTGTGCAAGTGCAAAATGTTAGAGAGAAAGATATCACATGGAAGGAATTCAAGAGGTATTTCGAGAGGAAATACCTGACTAAAATATACTATGACAGAAAGATGAAGGAGTTCTTTGAACTCAAGATGGCAAGAATGACCATTGATGAATATGAACGAAGGTTTTTGGAATTACTGAAGTATGTTCCATTCATCAAAGATGACACTATCAATATTCAGAGGTATCTGAGTGGACTTCCACCTCCCATTGGTGACAAGATTTAGTATGATGATTCTAAGACTATGGAAGAAACAATAAGAAGAGCGAAATGCTTATATGTGCAGCAAAGAGAAAAGCATACCTTTCGAAAGGATTGGGATGACCAGAAGAAGTTTAAGAAAGAACAGAGGCAGAAGGGAAACAAACCTCCCTTTTTTAAAAATAGTCCTCAAGGACATCCATTGTTTAGAGAGCCAAGAATGGATGAAGTGGGGGAACAAAGGCCGAGACAGATGCCCATTCAGTGTTTGGGTTGTAAAGAGAACCACAAGTACAGAGATTTTCCCCATAAAAATGGCAAAGCAAGAGTTTTCCATAATGTTCAACAAGTTGAAACAGTGGAGGACATGGGCAATAGAATTGCAAGGATCTATGTGGCCCTAGACAACAAGCAAGTTGAATTTCAGTTACACATGATTGAAGTGGAAGGTATGATTAACAGCCAACCATTTATTATTTTAATTGATTCAGGGACTAGCCATAGTTATGTAGATCCTAGGGTGGTGGAAAGTTTTCATTTATCAAGAAGCAAACATGAAAAGTCTTGGTTAGTGCAGTTGGCTACAGGAACCAAGAGGAAAGTCACTAAGTTGGTTAAGTCATGTCCGGTGGACATGAAGGGATTGAGCATGAAGGTTGAATTGAATATCCTGCCTTTAGGCTCTTATGACTATTTAATTGGGATGGATTATTTGGACTACCACCATGCCCTCCTGGACTGTCGTAACAAGGAATTCACTTTCTTAGATGAAGAAGGGAATCAAAGAGTCATCCAAGGAATTCCTAGAGTTGTTACTGTTAGAGAAATCTCAACAATGCAACTGAAGAAGTGTTACAGAAAAGGCTATCAATTGTTTGCAGCCCATGTGGAGGAAGCATCCAGAGATGAAGTCTCAAAGATTGGAGACCACGTGGTACTAAAAGAGTTTGAAGACATATTTCAGGAGCTACCCAGACTACCTCCAAAGAGAGATATCAATTTCTCTATAAATTTGATGCCTAGAGCAACTCCAGTGTCGAAAGATCCTTATAGAATGAGTACACCAGAGCTGAAAGAGTTGCAATTGCAGCTTGAAGAGATTCTAAATAAGGGGTACATTCACCCAAGTGTGTCACCTTGGGGTGCCCCGGTCTTGTTCATGAAGAAGAAGGATGGGATGTTGAGGTTGTGCATTGATTTCAGACAGTTGAACAAGGTAACTGTCAAGAACAAGTATCCTCTGCCGATGATCGACAATCTTTTCGATCAGTTGAAAGGTGCGAAAATATTTTCGAAGATAGATCTCAGATCGGGATATCACCAGGTAAGAATAAAGGATGAAGACATTAGCAAGACTGCCTTTAGAACAAGGTACATTCATTACGAGTTCACAGTGGTACCGTTTGGGCTGTCAAACACACCTGTTGTTTTTATGTGCTTGATGAATGGAGTATTCAGGGACTATCTAGACAAGTTTGTCATCGTCTTCCTGGATGAAATTCTAGTGTATTCCAGGACCGAAGAAGAACATGAACAACATATGAGGATGGTGTTGCAGGTGCTAAGAGAGCACCAGCTGTATGCCAAGCTGAGAAAGTGCTCATTTTATCAGGAACGGATCCATTACTTGGGACATATTATCTCGAAGGATGGGATAGCATAGACCCTGAGAAGATTGAATCCATTAGAGAATGGTCAGTGCCAAGGAACGTAATGGAAGTTATATCCTTCATGGGATTGGCTGGTTATTACAGAAGGTTCATCACACGGTTTTCCAAGATAGCTCACCCTATCACTTCCTTGCAAAGGAAGGAGAAAAAGTTTTAGTGGACTGAAGAGTGTGAGAAAATTTTCCAGCGATTGAAGAAACTGTTAACCAGAGCTCCAATATTGAGGATTGCAGATCCAAATGTGGATTTTGTGGTGTGCAAAGATGCATGTAAAGAAGGGTTGGGAGGATTTCTCAGTCATAATGGATTTGTAATCTGTTATGAGTCTAGGAAGCTGAAAGAGAACGGAAAGAATTGTGCCACTCACGATTTGGAGTTGGAAGCAATCATTCACGCTTTGAGGAAATGGAGGCATTACCTCATGGGAAGGAGGTTTGAACTTAGAACATACCATAATGGTCTGAAATATTTGTTTGATCAACCAACCTTAAACGCTAGACAAAGTAGGTGGTTGGAATTTATGTGTGAGTACGACTTTGAGATCAAGCATATCAAAGGAAAGGAGAATAAAGTGGCTGATGCACTCAGCAGGAGGGTGCATGAATTACATGCTACAACCATTAGCATGTATCAGAATGATATTAAAAGAAAAATTCTGAAGGCTGCAAATGTAGATCCACAGTACAGAGAATTGGTAGCCAAGATATAGTAGGGTAAGATACCACAGAAGATGGAAATTTATAAATTGGAAACCGATGGAATACTGTTGTACAAGAACATAATTTTTGTACCCAATGTCCGGTGCTTGAAATAGATGATTTTGCAGGAGATGCATAATGTGCCTTATGCAGGGCACCCCGGATATTAGAAAACAGTAGAAGTGGTCAAGAGCCATTACTTTTGGCGGGGTATGAAGAGAGAGATAGCTGAATACATCACCAGATGTATGGAGTGCCAGAAAGTTAAAGTTGATCATAGGCACCCAGCAGGGTTGCTGCAACCTTTACCCATTCCTGAGTGGAAGTGGGAAGTGGTGATAATGGATTTTATTACAGGATTGCCTAGAACAAGCAAGCTGCATGATTTGATCATGGTAGTGGTGGACAAGCTTACAAAAGATGCCCATTTTATTCCACTGAAAACTACTCACAAGGTAGCAGATGTTGCTGATATTTTCATGAAGGTAGTGGCATGATTGCACGAAATTCCTAAAATGATTGTGTCTGAGAGAGACCTGAAATTCACCTCGAATTTCTGGAAAGGATTATTCAAAGGATTCAGAACAAATCTAAACTTTAGCACAACTTATCATCCTGAGTCTGATGGATAGATAGAGAGGGTGAACAGAGTAATATAAGACATACTGAGAATGTATGTGATGGACAAACCATCAAGATGGGAAGACTACCTGCACTTGGTAGAATTCACCTACAACAATGGGTATCATGCATCTTTGAAGATGAGCCCATTTGAAGAACTTTATGGAAGAAAGTGCAATACTCCAGTGAGCTGGGATAATCCAGCTGATAGAGCACTAGTTGGGCCAAAGTTGCTCAAGGAGATGGAGGACCAAATGATAAAAATTAAGCAGAATTTGAAAGATGCCCAGGACAGGCAGAAAAGTTATGCTGATAAGAACATAACCCACAGAGAGTTCAAAGTGGGTGATCATGTTTTCCTGAAAGTGAAATCTAACAAGAGTTCCCTGAAGCTGGGAAGTTGCGCCAAGTTGGCAGCTAGATTTTCTGGGCCATTTGAAATCCTGGAAAGGATTGGGCCAGTTGCATATATGCTTGCATTACCTGCATCTATGACTATACATAATGTGTTTCATGTTTCATTTCTTAAGAAATATATACCATATGCTAATCATGTTATCGATTGGAATGTGATTCAGGTGGAACACGAAGGTGTCCTGCAAGTGCATCCTGCGTGCATATTGGACAAGAAAAACAAACAGCTCCAGAATCAATCTATAGGGCTTGTAAAGGTCCAGTGGATATGGTACGGTCCTGAGGACATGACATGGGAACATCAATATTCTATGTGGGCAAAGTACCCACATCTTTTTGAAAATTTTGAAAAGCTTGCAGATGCAGTGTAAAGTTGCACTGAGGACAGTGCAAAAATAAGGGGAGGGGATTGTAATGTCCCCAAGGCTGAGTCCTGTTGTAAATCATGTCTATGAAGTATAAATATTGTATTATAAATTGTAATTATTTTTTATAGGCTGGTGAGCCAAATTTATATAAGCTAGGGGGATTATGTGTTATTAGGCCGGAGAGCCTAAGTGTTAAGGTCGGGAGCCTGCTTTTGTATATGTAATCATGCAGAACATTAATAAAAATATAGACACCACTGCGTGTAGACTGAACATGATGAATGAGTGATGGGGGACTAAGCTTCCACAGAGTGGGTAAGGGATTGGGGGATGGAAGGTTGGAAAGAGAGGCTAAGTGTTGAGCCTAGGGGCTTAAGTCCTTTGGAATAATATTTTAATATTATTCCAAAATCCATGTGAAATATATGTTTTTTCCTAAGCTCCTGGAGAAGAACGCATGCTAATGGAGTGCATGCAGCTTCATGGGTGACATGTGTCGACCCAAGCACATGCAGTTAAAAAACTACAAAATTCAGCCATGTGGGGGGATTCGATGATTCTGTCATCCTCCGCCTAGGTTCACGGGGATGCCCATATGAACCCGTTTTGCCTCTGCATCTGCATTTTCCTACCCGTGCATCATGAAGGAAACCCTCATGGGAAAATTGTTTTCTCTTGCATTCTTCCATTCTCCACCTGAGTTTCTTTTCCATTCCCCATCCTTCATGAATTTTTTTTATCTCTGCGATCGACCTTTGCGTTGATTCCTTGTCACGCACCTTGAAACTAGTGGCAAACTCGTGGACCAAGCCGTGTCTCTTGTGAAGTTAGAGGACCCTGTAAATGTCTGAATCGTGTTGTGTCTTAGTGTGGATTGTCATCGTTTTTGGATGTCCATACCCAAATTCCTGTTGTTGATGTCACTGTCAGTTAACTGAATTGCTATTGTTGTTGTGGTTATCCTCACTGTGTGGGAATTGAGTCGGAAGGGGCTAAAGAACTAGGTTTTAAGGCCCTAAGTTGAAGAGGCAGTCTGTCAGGCCTATGAGAAGCTATTTCCAAGTGAAGGAGTCTACTGGGAAGTGGTATTCTTCTAGAGAGAGTCCAACACCAGCTACGGAGCTCTAAGAATTCCTGATCCAGCCTGTTGTTGAGACCCAGAGAGGGAGGTGAAGCACTGATGGACTATGCTTGTGAAGGTGTATACTCTTGGGCGAAACAAGCATGCGGGGAATGAGAGTCCGTGAGTAGTGGGTGTAAGAAGGCATCCTGGGAAGAATCCTTCTGGTTATTCTGTGTAGTTTTCCTTGTAACCTTAGCCTAGACTAGGATTCCTTGCCTTGGGTGGAGCTTAGTCCCAGCTCGGGGGTGACCCACTGCTGAGCATGATGAGCATCATGGTCTAAGGCTAGGAGGTTCGTGGAAGGCCTGCACGTAGTTGGTGGAATTACCACGGTTTCAAAGATAAGTATCATCTTATGCTTAATATTATGTTTTGCATGCCTGTCATGCTTATACGTATCATGTATTCTATTATGCATATGAATTATTGTTAATGCTAGGGATTATTTATGTTAGCAGTAATCTTGTGCTTACTCTGAGTTAAATGTGTTTAATTTGATTTAAATGCATGTTATTAATTAAGTATGAGAATGATGTTGTTCTGCACAATAGCGTTTGCCCGACTAGTGGGATGACGACCGAGGACGTTACATTTCCAATCCCACCACCTGACATTCCACCTCCTTTGGTTTCCTCAATTTAAATTATTTCCACCTCCGTTTGTGAAACTCCCACATCTTATGACCCATGGATGGTACCCGAACCCAGTGATTATCTTCACTATGGTGACCAGATGCCTTTAATTCCAGTTGAATCCACTTACCAAATCATCCAATCGGCTGACCCTTCTACTCCCTCTCTCGATGATTCATCTCCTAACCCATTCCATGTTGTTTCTCCTATGGACGAGATGATTATGTCATTTATGTCATGGAAGATACCCCTTAGGATGATGGGCATCATCGTTCCATTCGCTTTCTCGAACAACACACCATCAAGAGTTACCAATGGATCTCAACTCCATTGACCATTGTTGTCATTTCTTCGGTTCCTGAATCTACACACGATATGTTCTATGAAGGGAAATTAAGTAACATTTCACCCACCATCCCCCTTGACATATCTATCAAACCTAGAGTTTTCAAAAATGTCCATATCGGAGCTTCATGTTCCACTGATGAGGTTGTCACATATAAATCACTTTTCCAAGAATTTCGTGACGTCTTCGCATGGAGCTACGAACATATGCCAGGTATTGACCCTGATATTGTTGTACACAAAATTAAGACCTACCCAAATGCTAAACCCGCCCGATAGAGACTTCGCCCAGTCCATCCCTGTAAAGCAGCTTCTATCAAGCTTGAAGTCGAAAAAATTATTAAAGCTGGATTTATTTATCCTGTGGCTTTGACTGATTGGTTGTCCAATCTTGTTCTGGTTAACAAAAACTAAGGTATGATCCGTGTCTGTGTTGATTATAGGGATATCAACAAATATTGTCCTAAGGACAACTTTCCTACCCCCTTCGTTGACCAAATTGTCGACAATTGTGCTGGAAATGAAATCTTCTCCTTGGTGGACAGTTTCTCTGGATATATTCAAATCAATATCTTCCCCGTAGATCAACACAAAACCGCTTTCATTTGTCCTTGGGGCACTTTTTCCTATTGGAAACTACCCTTCGGTTTGAAAATTTCTGGTGCAACGTTTCAACATGCTATGTCTTATGCTTTCCATAATATTAAGCATATTGTACAACCCTATTTAGATGACCTACCAGTGCATTCCATGCATCATGGTGATCATCCGGCCCACCTCCAAGCCATTTTCCTTCACTATCGATTCTATCATATATGCTTAAACCCACATAAATGTGTCTTTTGTGTGGATTCTGGCCGACTCTTGGGCTTTATTGCGCCATGTCAGGGGATCAGGGTAGATCCTTTGAAGGTCAAGGCGATTCTCAATATTCCTCCTCCTTCTTCACTTCGCCAGCTACAAAGTTTGCAAGGGAAGACAAACTTTCTACGTCATTTTATCCCAAACTACATTGAGTTAACACTTAGTTTTACTCAACTACTAAAGAAGGGCTCTGAGTTTATATGGGACACCACTACCAACAAAGCCTTTGAAGCTTTGAAACTGATGTTAACCCGTACCCCACTCCTTTTCCCACCCGATTATAGTCGAGATTATTTCCTTTATCTCGCTGCTTCAGACTCTACCATTACCATGGTTATGGTCCAAGAAGATGATTTACACGACGAACGTGTCATTTATTATTTGAGTCGGAGTGTCACGACTACCAAATCCAAGTGCTTACATGTTGAAAAAATGGCCTTGGCAGCTATTCACATTGTCCAACATTTCCGTCACTATATTCTATTATGCAAGACCATTGTTATTTATTATTGCAACCCTATGCAACACATTCTTACATGTCAATTTCAAGGGGGAAAATACTCCAAATGGATAGTGATTCTCCAAGAGTTTAACTTAGAATTTGAGCGCGCTAAGTCCAAGAAATCCTTAGTGTTTGACGAACTAATATGTGACTGTTAAGCCTTAAATAGTGGCTCATTACCCCTAAATTGGGGCATATTATATTATTAATGTTATTTTATTTATGTCGGCTTTAGGCCATTAGTTGTAATTATACCTCCTAGTCTCCTATATATACCAAGGAGACATTTTCATCTTGAATCATCTTGTAATTGTAAATTTATATGAGCATAAGGAGGTTGCCCCCTTGAAGAGGCTTATTATCTGAATTTATCTCTTTTTCAAGGCATTAAGTACTTATTCTGAGGTTTTTATATTCTATATTGATATTTGGTTCTTAACATATGGTATCAGAGCTCAAGGTCTTGAGGTTTCGCTACTACATCTGAGACACCTTGGTATTTTCACTATAAATTGTTTTCTACAATGTTTCAAAAGGAACGACTTGGAGGGTATTTAGTAGACGGATCAAGGTACGTTGGGTTAAAATTTTAGCTCTTGAGGCCTTATGCTTTCATAGATACAACCTGTGAAATATAGAGTTCTGGAATCATCCTAAACTGAGTCATTGCGGAATTTTTGCTATAAAATATTTTATGTAACATTTCAGACCCTGAAATCCGAAGTGTATTCACAAAAATTAGTAAGGTATCTGTGGTAAAAATTTCAGCTTCTGGTTCATCTTAACTTTGTAGATACACCCTGTGGAAGATAGGGTATCTGACTAGTCCTATTGACTAGTCTCAAGAAGGTGTTCCAGGTAAAACAATCATAACTTCTTCATAGAGTATCCAAATTGAGTGATCCTGGTTTCATTGGATAGTGGACAGTCTGTAGTATTTATGGTACAAGTTTCATAATTTTATATCAAATTTTTTGTGCGGGGCACACTATACAAGTGAGATCTCCTGAAAAGGAAAATAATCAACAAGTTGTGGGGAAGTTACCATAAATTCCACTTGGCACATCCAATTTTTATCAGACATGTGGAATTGCAAAGAAGAAATATTAGAGAACTACAAAAAATAAAGTTTCATACCCAAAAGGGCTGAAACTTTGGAGATACAGTGGAAGAAAGATTGTCTAACAAAACCACCTCAAAATCAAGGTTCAAAAGTGATACTTGGCCAACATGCCACCCAAAAAGGGAAATTCTACACCAAATAAGGCTCCAGACAATTTTACTTG
>JZKD02S2316805.1:335844-346798 GCA_000966675.3 Picea glauca | reverse complement strand
GTTATTTTATTTATGTCGGCTTTAGGCCATTAGTTGTAATTATACCTCCTAGTCTCCTATATATACCAAGGAGACATTTTCATTTTGAATCATCTTGTAATTTTACATTTATATGAGCATAAGGAGGTTTCCCCCTCGAAGAGGCTTATTATCTTAATTTATCTCTTTTTCAAGGCGTTGAGTACTTATTCTGAGTTTTTTCTATGCTATATTGATATTTGGTTCTTAACAGTGACCTTCCCTACGCTGAGACATAAACTGTGGCAGAGGATTCCCTACCAGACGAATCCCTTTTTCTGATCAGTTCTGATGATGCTTGGTATGGAGACATTATCATTTATCTCCAGACTCAAACTTTCTAGCTAGACATGTCTATTACATACCGTCGTTGCATCAGCTATCAAGCCCGTCAATACATCATTTTCGGTGACACTCTTTATCGCCGTGGTGTTGACTCTATGTTACGACGCTGTCTCACCTTTGATGAGGCCGAGAAAGCTTTGAATGACTACCACTCTGGAGCATGTGGCGGTCATATGTCCAGGTATGCCACTGCCCAAAAGATCTTGCGAGAAAGGTACTTATGACCTTCTTTATTTAAATATTGTATAATTGTCATCCAGAAATGCCATGCTTACCAAACATACAACCATAAGATAAGATCCCATCCTTCTCCCTTACACCTTGTAGTTTATGTTGGACCTTTCGCTAAATGGGGTATCGATTTCATGACTTGTAACCCTCACTCAGCCAGGGGGCATGGATACATTATCATAGCCGTGGATTATTTCACAAAATGGGCCTAGGTGATGCCTACATTCGACAATACAGGAAAAACTGCAGCTCTATTCATATTCAATCACATCATCACACGATTTGGAATCCCACAGTCTATCATCACTGATCATGGTAGCCACTTTTGAAAATTCATGATGTCTGAGCTCACATAAAAGTTGGGTCTTCGACATGAAAACTCAACCCCCTACTACCCACAGGCCAATGGCCAAGTTGATGTAATCAACAAGGTTCTTATCACCATGCTTCGACGGATTATAGGAATTCACAAAACGAGTTGGCACACGATGTTGTTTTCAACATTATGGGCCTATCGGACATCTGTAAATTCTACCACGGGGGTTACACCTTTCCAATTAGTGTATGGTATAGAAGATGTTACACCGATTGAATGTGAAATTCCATCGTTAAAACTAGCCGTTGAACTTCTCCTAAACACCTCTGATGAAGAAGAATGTATGTTGTATCTTATGCAATTTGACGAAGCCCATAGCGATGCCACCCTAGTTATTGAAACCCAGAATAAATGCGTCAAAGCCCAATATGACAAGCATGTCAAGCCATGTGTTTTCTCTGAGGGTGATCTAGTTCTCCTCTATGAACAAGATCGTGATTTGCTAGGTGTCGGAAAATTCAAAGCTATGTGGCGAGGCCCTTATATCGTCAAACAAGTGTTGGAGAAGGGAGCCTACGAGTTAGTAGATTATGATGACATTCCTTTGAGTGAACCTAGAAATGGGCTTTACTTAAAAAAGTACTATGCTTAGACTATCTTTGCATAAGTTCTTGTATTTTAATGTATCATATTGTTGTGTGCTACATTTGTGTGTCTTTTTCATTATTTGGTTTCTACCCGCAACTGCTTACCTTGCGTTGTGCTTGGTTTCCAGATGATAGGAAATCTATGCATCCACAAACGAACTTATTAGTCTAAATGGTGTTTGCCTCGGTCATGCAACCAATAATATAGCAGAGTATAGCGTAGTCATTGAATTGTTGACTGATGCTATCTCACATGGGATTCATCGCCTGGTTATACAACTTGGTTTGCAGCTAGTAGTGCTACAGTTAAGTAATGTCTATGTTATCCGAAGTCCTACTTTGTTACGAGTGTATTTACGAATTCCCCTCTTGGAACGTTATTTTGATTATATTGAATATCATCACATTCCTAGATGTCTAAATACATTAACTGATGCGTTAGGTAATTATGTGTTAGACATACATCTGAGACATTTATAAATCCAATCACCCATCACATGTATTATAGAAAGCAAAATAAGTTGGTAGAAGTCTCATGTATATTTATATAACGATAAAAGTTCTTTACAAAAAGATTATTTTTTGTCCAAAGACCAAAATATAAAAAATGAAGCTCGTAGCTTCTACAAAAATGGCATCATGGATGTTGCTCACAGTAACATACTACATATTATGCTACCCTATGGAGAAATCATCTCAATGGACCAGACACACCTATGGTATGGTGCTGGAAATGCCTTGGGACCTCACCAATCGACATATCTAGTATGCCTGCAGTCAAACCTTCCAGGTTCTGCTCGATTTCTTAATAGTCATCTGCATCCCATCCTACTACTACCATTGCTTTCCCTTGCCTCTGGATGGGGGATGTACCCGAGGTCCAGAATGGCCCTACATCTACATGTTCAAAGTATTTTTTATTATTCATTGGATTGAAAAACACATAAAAATATTTAATATTTTGAAAAATTTACAAAAACAACATAAAATCAAAATATTTTTCTTAACTAGTTCCCCCCACCGAGAACCCTCAGGTAGCACCAAGTCAGGATCATTGCGAAAATCCATCTCGACATATGCATAGTCATCGATCATCAAGATCTGGGGCTCTAGCCAATCCAAAAATGTGTCATTATATCTAATAATGGGGCCCGCCACATGTCGGGACATGAGATCACACCACCGCTTCATCCACGGATCTCGTGGCACTGGTATATTCCAATCTACCTGTAAGCTAAGGTGAGGGTGATCTGGATTATTTTTGGCACGAAATGAGAGTGGAGATATAACAAAAAAATATTTAGAGATATTGCAAGAGAGACAAAAATATAACAGAGATATAGCAGAAATAACAAGAGTCACAGATATATAGTAATACACGATTTCTATTAATGAAATAAATGTATAGAGACTGTAAAATACAGAGTGAAAGACTCGCTAGAATGGTGGCAGCTTATCTCTGAGAAGAGATGTGATAGCTTCTCACATCCATGAGAAGATGATTCTTAAAATGAATATCTAAGGGCCTTTTTAACATAATTAAAATCCAAAACGCTAACCCCGGAAGATGAAAATCCAAAAGGTTTGTGGGCCCCAATGGGGGTAGTTGATACGTCAACTTCCCAGGGACGTAACTTTTTCATATGATCTTCATTTGTGGCACTCAATATCTCGTTGGAAATATCTATTCGAGGACTACAAATTTTCGGTGAGCGACATTGATCTATGATCCATGTTGCTCCCCATTTTCTCAAAAAACATAGTTTAGGGCCTCAAAACGGCTCCGGAAGTTCAGGACCCAAAAAACTGCTAAAAATAGTAAATTACCAAAATTGCTAGAAAATTGTTTTGAGCCAATAGGAGAAGGTGGGTGGCCACTGATATCCACCTAGATCAATCCTCCCTCCTTATGAAGAAATGGTCTCCATTGTGTTGAGTTCCCAGGGGAGAGGGGAAAGCAATTGCTGAATCTGAATCTTGGTGAGTTGCTTGCCTTGCTGGAGACATCGAGCTGCTTGGTTTGTTGAAGGTTGTCACGAATCTATGGCTAGAAGGGTTGGACCTTTTTAACCAGTATGTCTACATGAGATGACTATGTGCAAAAGGAATCTTTGTGATTTGTTGCAACCTTGTCGACCTACTTCTTTTGGATAGAAGATGCTTGGGGCGAGGCTATAGCGGTTGTAGTGTCCTTATGTTCCCCTTTTGGACAGATTGTAAAGAAGATGAATTTTGTAGTATGAGATACTACCTTTCATCATTTCTTAGGTGGAACAATAGTCGAAACTACCTCTGGTACTCTGTAGAGACGACCCCCCAGAGAAACAATGACATTGCGGGGTCGAGACTCATAAATAGCATGGCACTTCCACATACATGGCTGGCCCAAGAGAACATCACAGACATCCAGTGGGGAAACATCACATAATACCTCATCCTTGAAGGGCTAGATTCCATATGAAAATAAACACTGCTCACTGACACGGAGATCGCACCCTTGGTGAAGCCACCCGATGTTGTATGGTTGCGGCTGTGGTGTTGTCGACAATACCAACTATTTGATGACCTCTACTGAGATAAGTTTCTTCTGGCTTCCGCTATCAACAATAAAATGTAGCGGGGTCCCTTTCACCCACATATGTGAATGAAAAAGGCACTCCCCCTCTTCAGGATCTGTTGGTTTTTCTAGTTGAATTGTTGCGGTCGTGACAATAGCAGTGGGGTCAGCGTCGATGATCTGTCTTTTACCAGTATTTTTAGAATCAAAGTTTGAATAAGGGTTCGGCTCCTTGCCTTTGATATCGGCCACCAATGACTGTTTTGAACGACATTCATCGGTGTTGTGCCAGAGGCTTTTGTGGAAATCACACCATTTTCCGGTGTCCTTCTTTGTCTTCTCATGACCATTCTTTTCCTATGGCTTGGAATGGTTTTCGGGAGACTGTTTGTTAGGGTCGTCTTTCTCATAATTTGGTTTTTGCGGATTTGCAGACCCAAACTCCCATTTGTTCTGGTGATTAAATTTCTTCTTGATTTTAACAACATATCGATAAGTAGAACTTAGTGATGAGATGTCCTGAAAATCCATTTCAGTTTGGATGTATCTATGTAGAGCCCCACGATATTTTAGAACCATATTTCTCTCAGAGTCTTTGATACCTAGCTTGGTGCATAGGGTATGGAAGGTATTGGTGAACTTCGGAACTGCTTGGCCCCTCTCTTTACGCAGTGTGGTCGATCTCATGTACTGGTCCTCATAGTTTCCAATAGGGTAATACTGTTCCTTTACCGCATCCACAAAAAATCCCAAGTTGGCCCGGCCCCATATATTCTAGACTCCTCTATCGAACTTTGCTCCTAGTAAGTTTCCCACCAATGTTTGACATGAGGGAGAGATTTAAGGAGTGAGAAGGTGATATTTTCTCTGTCAGAAAAATTATGAATAGAGAAATAACCTTCTAGCAGATTTAACCATTTGTCTAGGGCATATGCATCTATTTGACCTTCAAATATGGGAATATCAAAATTAACCTGTACCTTGAAAGGAGAGGTGCTTCCAAAGTGGTTGTTTGATGAAGATGCCCCTGTTGTTGTCGACAGGCATTTCAGGATGTGGGAAAAATTATCCATCATTTCGTCCCTCTATAGCATGAGAACTTGCTCAAGCAATAGACTGATAGAATCGTTTTCTCCGTCATTTTTATTTTCTTCTACCATTAAGGTTTTATTGAGTGTGTAAGAGAGATTTTCCTCTAGAGAGACAAGCTCGAGACCCAAATTTCTATATTCAAACCTCATCGGGGGCATGCACTGAAAACGATCAAGAGCAGCCTGCTCTGATACCACTGATCCAGATTATTTTCAGCACGAAATGAGAGCGGATATATAACACAGAAATATTTAGAGATATTGAAAGAGAGACAACAATATAACAGAGATATAGCAGAAATAACAAGAGTCACATATATACAATAATACATGATTTATATTAATGAAATAAATGTACAAAGACTGTAAAATACAGAGTGAAAGACTTGCTAGAATGGTGGTAGCTTATCTCTGAGAAGAGATGTGACAGCTACTCGCATCCGTGAGAAGATGATTCTTACAATGAGGCTCTAAGGGCCTTTTTAACATAATTAAAATCCAAAACCCTAACCCCAGAAGATGAAAATCCAAAAGGTTTGTGGGCCCCGATGGGGGTAGTTGATACGTCAACTTCCCAAGGGTGTAACTTTTGCATACGATCTCCATTTGGGGAAGTCAATAGCTCGTTGGAGATATCTATATGAGGACTACAACTTTTGGGGTGAGAAACATCGATCTATGATCCATGTTGCTCCCTGTTTTCTCAAAAAACATCATTTAGGTCCTCAAAACAACTCCAGAAGTTCAGGACTCGAAAAACTGCTAAAAATAGTAAATTACCAAAATTGCCGGAAAATTGTTTTGAGCCAGTTGGAGAGGGTCGGTGGCCACCGATATCCACCTATATCAGAGAGAATATTTCCAGGAAGAAATATACCAAAATGGATCCATACCCAAACTGTTTTAGTTCCCCGTTCTTGCTCTTGGTCAACTGGCTCTTCATACTACAGAGAATTCCATCACACTAGTTGAACACACGAGGTTCTGTGCATTCTATCGCATACTAAAAGTAGCTTTGCAGACCCATGTGTGGAGAGGCACTCCCTTCCATCTGTGCAATGGTGAAAAGAATGGTTATGAGAGTCAGATCACGAACCCCTCTGATAGAAACTCTACCCTTGCGTTGCTCGACCCCAGGTTCACAATAGAGTCTGATGTATTCACTCATCGAAAAACCCCCACCTCGACCTCCTGTTAAGGTCACCCATGCCCCATGATGGGATAACCCTGTCAAGAAGTAAATTTCTTTGATGTACAAGAAAAACACATGAACACCCACATGAAATACTTGTTGGTCCACGTCCCACATATGGACCAAATATTCCAACAGTCTCAGCTAGGCTCTCATGCCCTGGATCTTGAAGAAATTTAATAAACCACACTGTCATAGGGAATTTATGGTGCCCAGATCATTCAAAGCCATGGGATAATCGTCTTCATGCTCTTTTTCTCTCCACTCCAACATTTTTGCAATCAAAATAACTGAATGGAGATGAAATAAAGAAGTTAGCACCTTCAATCATAATTTTTTGGAATTCTTTTTGGTCCGCCACATCATTTTCTTTTTGGGTTTTCAGCCACCACAAATGGGCTTTGGTTACAGAGTGGGGTTTCCGCAGGTGACCCGTTAGGCACCTGCATAAATTATTGATTTCCGTAGGTCCCGACATAGGGCACCTACGGCGGCCCCAATGCATGCCTATGGTCCAAACATTCACCCAAAAATCCATTTTTTAACCAATTAAAATGAATTTTAAACCATTGAAAAGGAAGAATATGAGGTACTCGCCATTTTCACGCAAACCATTCACCGAATGATCACTTGTGCTCTCCGCAATTGACCGCCGAAATACGAGGTGAAAAGGGGGCTCTTAGACAAGTTTTTGACCAAATACAAATGAAATAGTGAAAATGAGTTCTTACCCCTATTTATCTCATTTTTCACTTTTTCTAAATATATTTTATATTATTTAAATATATTTTCTCAAAAACCTAATGGTCTCGTGAGTGTTGCTTCTCGCAGGTGGGCAGACTAGGGTTTCGAACAATGAAGTATGGACAGTTTTTGCGATTTGTTTTTATTTTTCATCGCATGTACGATTACTTTTTAGGGTTTTTTAGAAAAAACATCGAGCTTAGTCTTTGTTCATTCTCGTGCTTGAAAAACGATGAGAACATAACCGATTATACTTTTGTCATCTTTTTGTACTTGTCATGGTAACACGAAAATAACGAAACTTACGGAGTAACCTTTAAGCTCTTTTCACACTCTATAAAAATGAAAAGATTGTCGAGTGACCTTGTTCTTTTCATGCTTGTAAAAGTATTTGAAGCAACATTTGATGGGAGATAGTTTATCACTTTTTCAGTCATATCAAACTACTTTACAAAAAAGGAACTAGGAGATTTCTCTTTAAGTGTTTTTTAGATTCCCAAAATATGAAAAACCCCTGAGTTTTGTATCTTTGGACTTGTTAAATAAACATCGAAAGGCCCGCTTGGGACCGAACCACTCCTTCTTAGGGTTTGTTAAAAATACTCCAAGGGACTCATCCGAAGGATGAGCTTACATCAAAAATCATATGTTATCCTCCTCAAGATTGTGTAAAAATAAAGAGGTACTTGCCAGAAATGGTGGGGGAAAATTTGGGAAAGAGATGTGTCTCTGTAGTTTTGTTAGTGGCAATAAGCATCGCTCTTGAACTTGGCACCCCATTTTATCAATTGAATCTGGGTTGGGAAATCCATTTGTCTCTCGTGTGCCTTTCTGCAAGTCCATATCTTGGGTCGTCTTCAAGTAAATGCTACCCAGACTAGTGGCGTGCCATTCATATGTTCAAGAGAAGTTCAACCAAGCCTTCTATTGAGTCGACCATCTACAATTGTCAATTCCTACCATGTCAGCCTTCCTTGTGTCCATTTCAAATCATATTTGTACTTTTCTTTACCCTAAATATGTTACTGATTTCATGTCATTTGATGGGGGATATATCAAGGCCCTCCTGTGACGAGTCTTTTCCTGTCAACTTCAGCTCATTATCCAGGAATAAGACTTAGAAATTATTTAGTGCCGTAGAGCCCGCATGCCTCAATGGCAGGTTTCTTTGCTTTCGACAATGGATTTACATCATTGATCCCTGATCGAGAGATTTCATCGAGTGTTCAACTTCAACTCATCTATTCACACTCATTGGATTTTACTATTGTACCTTAGGAGTCATTGCCATCAATGGTGATTTCCCTCACACTTGTTAACAGTTTTCATTAACGACCGGTAATCAAGTAGTTTCTAACCATGTTCGACTTCAACACCTGTAATCGCATGGCTAGATTCGTACTAACAAATGACGGGATTGAAGACCCTGGACCTCATCATTGTTTGATCTAGGTTGTGATGTAGTATTTGTGATTTGAATTGACACATAGATCCACTTTGTATGTCTTGTGGCTATGTCTGTATCTGATTTTTCCAATACATTGATCCATAGTGTATTCCTGGTGGCTATGTAGAATCTTGATGACATGAATCCATAGTGTATAATTGGTGGCCATGACCTATAATTTCTAGTTTGGACATGGGAATGCCTACTTCAGACATGGTATAATATTGTGCGGATGCTTGATTGTTTGCAAGTTCCCAATTGGTGCACTCCTTGTTCCCGACACACACACACACTTTTTTACGAAGTATTTTGACTATCATGAGTTCCAACCTCATACTTTGGGGGCATTCCATTACACATTATTTTGGTCACTCTAATGATTATTTCACAAACATGTGTTCAGGCTTCCAACATGACTTTTTTCCCGAGAAAAGAAACTTCTTTCCTCCTCCACAAGACTACTTTTTAGAAAGGGTCCATAGGCTACACATGTTACACAGTGCGAAAATCTATGATTTCCATAGGCTTCTCTATATTTTGCCTATGGGATTTTCACAGGTTGCTATATAGGTAGGGTGCGACGACGTTCCAAAGATAAAAGAGGAAAGAGGTTTTACGAAGTTTATAGAAGGGGAATCTTCTAGAATGTGAGGTGGTGTCTGTATGGTTGTGATCCTACTGGTTTCTCTGATTTGGTGGGATCATCCTCATCCTTTTAACCACTTCACCTTCTCCTATATAATCATGGGTTTCTCATGGAAAAGGTTAAGAAGAAAGATTAAGCAGAGAATTGATGAAAGAATAGACTGAAGACTGTGTGAAGAATCCTATTCTTAGTGATGCTTGAAGCCTCCATCTACTATCAAGTTTTCTGTGGATCATCTTCATGCAAATTTCAGAGCAAGTGTATGTGTGTGTTGGAACAAAGGACCACTAAAAGGGAACTTGCAACATCAAGGAAATTCGATTGTATCTTCTACTTTTCATTAATATAATATGGTGGCACGTCTCTTTCCCATAAAATGATTATTATTTTATTACATGATTCCTTGATCACATGTTTAGGTCGTCATTGGATTCTTCTATTGTTTCTTTCACATTGGTTGGTTTGTGTCATCACAGATTTGATTCCACAAGAGCACTGGAGTGAAGCAGGGACAACAGAGATATAAGGAAGCGATTCATAAGGTATGTTATCTATTCCTTCTTTGGTAGTAAACTCAATGATCACAACCTAGGGAAAGAATCTTGTTCTGTCTTGTTTTGTTCTAGATCCAGGTGGATCTAGGGGAATTAGTTCATGTCTACATCTACCAATTTACCCAATAACAAAAGGAATGAGTAATAAGTCACATAGACTTATTTATTTCGCATATGCCCATAGGAGAACTACAAGGATTACAAACAGATATTTTTCAAGAAATATAGTTCCACGCAGAGTCAACATCAAAGGAGTCGAATAAGGTAATGACATGATAAGGCAAAAATACATAAGGATTATATGACAATTGTGCAGGAGAAGTATGAGGCCGAGAAAAAGGTGGAGAGGATATTGAAGGAGAAGGATGAGGACGAGATAAAGGAAGAGAGGATACAACCGGCCATCCAAAAACTATATAAGGAGATTATAGAGGTGTTGATGGTGGTAGAAGCCACACTGGAGGAACAAGTATCCAAAATTAGTGAATTCATTCAAGGATTCCACAACAGAATCAAAGAGTTTGAAGTGTGCACTACACCAAAGATACCACATGAGGAGAAGGAACAAAGAGAAAGAACGACCATAAGATCAATGTTAAGAATTAAGAGTCTATATAAGGAGTGCACAAAGTTATGCAAATACAGAATGTAAATTTGGAAAAAGTTGACGGAGGATCTAGAGATGAAAGACATCAAGGAACGATTAAGGAATACATAGGATAACACGTAAAAGGCCACATGGAATATAATCACGCTGCCACCATATGAGTTCATAATGACCATATTGGTGAACAAGAATTCATACAACAAGATAGAATAACTAAGAGAAGAGCAGAATGATCTCACACAATTATTGGTACCCCTGTAGGATGAAGCACTCAGGGTCATAGGGGCATTGGTAGATGCACAAGCCACAGTGAACAAATAAACACAATATATGTTAATCCCTAAATAGTGGCTCATTACCCCTTAATTGGGGCATATTACATTAGTAATGTTATTTTATTTATGTCAACTTTAGTTCATTAGTTGTAATTATACCTCCTAGTCTCCTATATATACCAAGGAGACATTTTCATTTGGAATCATCTTGTATTTGAACATTTATGTGGGCATAAGGAGGTTTCCCCCTCTAAGAGGCTTATTATCTGAATTTATCTCTTTTT
>JZKD02S2316805.1:254990-311413 GCA_000966675.3 Picea glauca | reverse complement strand
ACCATTCTAGCGAGTCTTTCACTCTGTATTTTTACAGTCTCTGTACATTTCTTTCATTAATAGAAATCGTTTATTACTGTATCTCTGTGTTTATGGTTGCATCTCTGATATATTTTTGTTATATTACTGGATATACGCGATATCTCTGTGCATTTCTTTATTATATCTCTGCTCTCATTTCGTGTCGAAAATAATCCGGATCAAAAATCCAAATTAATCTTCAACAAACATAGCAATCATAAGATTTCTTACGCCATCCTAAGCTATTAGGGAATCATTTGGATCTACTTCACCATCCTTTAGACAATCTCTTATAAGAGATTAAATCATCCATCATGGTTATATCACCTGTATTTAAAAAAAAACCACATGAATCTAACTAAAGGATGGGAGGTCTCATTATGAGATGACCTATCATGACCATGGAATCTTATAAAGTGACATTACTGCAGTTAGTCACCAAGCTAGGGTAATGGATTTCGTTCTGTAAGATTGAACAACAAGATCTCTCATCATGAGATGACTTGTTCACTTTTGTAAGCTTTTGTGGATGACATTGTCATCAACTGGTTACCGAGCCAGGGCAGTGGCCTTTTTTCGGCTTCTAAGTATTTAAGGAATTAAACTTATTTTATATAGGATTGATCTTCCATGTATATATAGTTATTGGATGGGATTAAATCATCTAAATTGGTCAAAACACATCCCTTTCGAGGATATAAACGCCTATTGGCAGCAGTGGCAATGCTTGTGGTATTGAAGTCCTTCTAAAAATGTTATGACTCAGTTGATTAGCCTATCTTTCCCAATGTTTAATTCCCTGTAAAGTTTATTGTTCTGTGTCAGTTGTGAATTTCATTGTTTTGAGTTTCTGAATCAGATTGAAATTGATTTAGATAATCATATAATTGCAAAGCTAAAACCAATACTATATAAACGAATAATATCACTCTTCATTCAAAGGCTTAAAATTATGGGGTTTCTTATCCTTCATTCCTTAATGGTGTCAGATTGTAGATTGTTGCAGATAAAATTGCTTCACCTAGTTAGCCGCCATTTTATGGCCCCCCAACAAGCCCTTGTTTTGAGACCAAAGTGAAAGGGGATTCCTTGTAAATATTTTTCATTGGTGAAACTTATGGTTAAGATAAATATTCAAGTATTTCCCAATCACTGTATTTGCTTGCAAAATCACGAGTCAACAAAATATTGTAAAAGCCGAATGATATTTGTTTATTTTTGGGTTTCTTTTTTTTCTCCAGTTAGTGACTTTTGATTAAATTTTATTGGCATATGTAAGTTTGATATTTTCTCAACAATCAAAGATACCTCCTTCTCCATGTTTTCCTTCATTTCGACATGATTAAAATCGCAACACCTCTAAATTGCATGATTGTACGCATGGAATTCAAAGGTTATTTTTCGTCCAATTTCACTCACTACCTGGAAATATTATTGTCAATAAGACATTGTTCTGTTTATCATGTTTTTTATGAAAATTAAAGTGATAACTTGATAATATCAAGTCTTTCTATACTTGGTCTTGATTTACATTCCACTGGAAATTTGGATGTATTGATTAATTATCCTAATTGTTGGCATTATTAAAGGTTTTAAACCTTAGGGCTCATCGTCGTTATAAACTATTAGTTGATTTTAAATGATGTTAATAAGGCCTTTTGGGGTTATCATTTCAATTTTTAACATCAATGTTACTCTAAAAACACTTATCTAAAGGTCATTAATATCTTTCCAAAACCATGTTATAAAATTTGGAATGGTAATTCGATGAAATTCTTTTTCCTAAAACTTCCATTGGGTTGAATCCATGGTGTGATTATTACAACATTGTGAGCCTAATTGTCATCTAAGACTCGTTAGTCTTACATTGATCATCGTTGAAAAGGGTACCAACGAAAATAGTTTTATGTTAAAATAGATAATATAACTAGGGGTGTTTGATCTTAATGCATCATTTACTTGATTCATATACTTGCGCCTGAACCTTTGATTCTTGACCAAGTCTTATACCATATGTGTGGCCAAATGTTTGATATTGGATGCTGACAACCACTTCTTTTCGTGTCTATGTCATCAATCTCTTGCTGAAGTTTGTGGAAAGGGTTTAATTGAACATTCGATCATTATTAGACACTCACTTCCTCCCTGAATCATGTTACCATTCCTGGGTATCATCATTCCTTCATATGATTGTCCTATTTCCTTTTCCTGCGGACTGAAAAATGAAATCCCAAGATATGATGTTATTTCGTGTTACCCTCGTGCCAATTCATGCAGTCATGCCCATGTTTGGATATTACCCATTTTTTTTTTGGAGGATTGGGATATGGTGATAGCATCAGTCTATTGTGGATCGAAGTCTTGTGTTATTATAAAAGAGCATGATCATACCAGTGTACGAAATAATAGTGGAAGTGTTTTTGTCATTCGAAATTAATATGTAAGTCCTTTTATGGGTTGTACTGATCTATAAAAAAAAAATTCTCATTATTTTTTCTTAGATCTATTTTCGAATAATATTTCAACTTTTGCTTCAGATCTTGTTTGAAAATTTCATTACATATTAATCTTTGAATTTTCATTTAAAGTTTGATATTGAAACTCTTATTCATTATTTTGTCTTGTGTTAATTCTAAGATTGAAAATTTAAAAAAACATATGATAACTATGTTGATTTTAAGTGATTACAGTTCTTAGATGTTTGATAAGTTTCATTACTTGAAATTTCTTTTACCTATTGAATCTTATATCAATTTTGTTTCAATCAAGGGTTGATATCTTGGTCGTTTTTATTTCACATGAATATAAAATTATTGAATTGTGTCTGACTTTGTTTCAGTAAACTTATTTAATTTTGGATTTAATGTTATCTGTTAGTGAGATTTTTCTTGCTTATAGATAGCAAAAGGTATAACACTGTGAAGGAATATCCAACTATTAGATTTAATTTATGCTCCTGATGAGGATAGGTTTGTGTGTTTTCATAGGAATACATTTAGTGTGTTATAATTTTAAATGTAAAACTTTCATTATTAGGTTAGGCAAAATTGTTGTGATCATTTGAGTTTACCTTCAATTAATTACATTTAAAATTGCTTGTTTTAGTTTGATTATAGTATTTAGCATATCTTTTCATTATTAGTTTATATTTTAGTTTTTCCTCATATTTAGTTCCATAATTTCTTCAAAATCATCACTTAATAAGGTTTTTGAAATCTTGTAATTGTTGTATCATTTGTAATAATTTGTACATTTTTGTAGTTTATGGTTTGTTTTAATTAAGATTGTAAATATTAGTGGTTTGTTAGTTACTAGTTAGAATCAATAGGAAAAACTTCCCATATATCCTTCTTTTATAGAGGAGATTCCCTTATTGGCTAACAGAGCCATTAAACCTGTCAAGGACAACCATTCCAAACGGATTGGGATTTTTTTTAAGGACCTTGGGCTAGGTTGTTTCCCTTTAGTTGAAGAGTGGTCAATTTCTCCCATCAACAGGCTTGCAATAATTTTGGGACTTCATTTCCTAGAGTTAGGGTTTTTGATCTTTATGGTTTTTTCCTCTTAGTATTTATCACTTTATGTTTAAATGTCATTTTCAACCTCTTGTAATGTATTCTTGCGAATGAGCATAGTCAATGCCTCTCTCTTCAAAGATAAGCTACCAACATTCTAGCTAGTTTGTAATGATTTGCATCTTATAGTCTTTTCCTATTCCATCCATTAATAGAATTTGGGTTTCACTGTATCACTGTTCTCTTCGCAATATTTCTCCATGTTTGTTTCTATTCATATTCCTGCCTTTCATTTTGTTCTCTATATAATCTAGATCAGTTGTACCATTTGTAATCAAGAAATGATTTCACTCTCGTTAACATGTATGCCCCTACAATTAAAAGAAATAATATTGGGAGGTGACCTTAATTTTGTCACCCAAAAAGAAGAAATTTTGAGTGTTGTTGCTAGGATGGACCCTTTAGCCAATTTATTTCTTCACAACAATGAAGTCTCGGGGCTATGTGATATATATCCTATAAGGTTGGTGCAAACATAGCGAAATTTAGGGTTAGAAAGTGAGGGCATATCCAAAAGGATTGATAAGTTATTGATGTTTGAGCAATTGTTATTAGAATTTGATCGAATTAGGGTTTGGTTTGGCTCTAGAGATCTCTCTTATCATTCTCCAATCTTTCTCCAAGTGGAAAAGGATGAGGATAAACTAACACATCCTTTCAAATTCAACCCTATATGGCTTGAGGACAAGGAATTTACAAAAAATGTCAAAGAAGAATGTAGACATTTCTCTTTTACAATCCTGGAGTATGCAATGTTCCAATTTGTATAGAATTCAAAAAGATATAAAAAAGAAACCTTTACCTAATCTAAGGAAAGTACTAGTCATCGAAGGAACAATTGGAAAAAGTGAAATCCAAAATTTCACATTTATATGACCAAAATTCCATTAGTGCATTTCTTGATGTTGAAAAGGTACAACCAAAACCTTTGGAAGAAAATAAAATGAAACTTTTGGATTCAGAGGACTCTAAGTAGAGGATGAAGAGAAGAGCCTTGTGGATAGACCAAGGGGATGAAAACAATGAGTTCTTTGAAAACTATGCTAAGAAGAGAAAAACACCAATACCATAAGGGAAATGAAAGGAGATGGTGGAAGAAAACTAAGAAGATTCAAGTACATAGCTAACTGAGGGGCCTCACATTTTAAAAATATTTATCAAGAGACATAGAGAGATAGTATATCATAAATTATAAAGTTAGCCTCATTTTCACTAAGTTCATCAATGAAGATTCTAATGAGGACCTCATGGATAAGGTTTCAAAGGAATATTTAAAAGTTGTGGTGGAGGCCTTACAAAAGGACAAGAGTCTTGTATTTAACTATTGGTCTATTGAATTTTATATGTGTTTCTATGAATATATTAAAGAGGAATTCTTAAAGCTAGTGGAAAGAACAAGGATACCAATAAAAATTCTTGGCTCCATTGAGTCTACTTTCATATATTTGATACCTGAAAATGATTGTTAGGAAAATAGACTTCCACGCTAAACCTAATAGAAGAGAGGAACATGCATTTAATCAAGAATGTAAATGACAAGGAAAGCACACATTACACAGAGATTCTACCCTAGAAACCCAAACGGGAAAACCAACATTCCTTGAGTGTCTTTATCTCTTGTTGTCTTATTCATTCAAAATAAGAGGGTACATGTCTAACCTTGGCCTACACCTACGACATAATCGACATCATACCCTCTTTCTTACACAAGAACAACCCTACAACCAATTAGAATTACATTTGCATGACCAACAACCTCTAACAGATTGATATAAGTATTATTGATTAGCGATTAAATTCTATAGTATTAAATCACACCCTATTTATAGGATTTACAATAGGTAAAACCCTAAATAAAGGCACCCAAAAGTAGTTACATATCCACACAAATCATTGGCTACAAATCCCACAAATCTTGGGATTTTTTTATAGTCGACTACCAATCAGAGTACCAATTGACCTCCATTTGGTCTTCAGTTGGTTGCCACATAGCCTCCTGTCGACATATTGTTGGATGACCTCTTTAAATTTCTTTTTATCACTTCAAATTTGACTTTACCTAGTCTATCACTTCAACCTTTGAATTTCACTTCTAGTAGATCCACCTTGAATATAATTTTACTACAAAGAATATACCAACTGAACATTCTCCCACTTGTTGTCTTATTTGTTGAAATAGGAGAACCTGAAATTTGTTCACAGACCCATGGAAACAATGCCATTTACCTCTCTACACTAAGAGAATTTCACAACACTCATAGACTTGGTCAAAGAGTTTGTTATGTTTTCCAACATGTCTACTATCTTCAACAACACCTTGTTACTTTCCACCTTGTCTCATACAAAATGGTATTGTATATCAATATGTTTAGTCTTGGAATGGTAAGTTGGGATTTTTGCTAGGAATATTTTGCTTTGACTGTCATAATTAATCTTCATAGATTTATTCTTGAAACTGATCCTTGAACATAGTCATTGAAGATATATTGCTTCTTTGATTCTATGAGTGGATGCCAAGTCTTCAAATTCTGTTGTTGACAAGGCTACAATCACATGTTGCTTACTCATCCAGTTGAATACTCCACCGAACATTTTGAACACATATCCATTATTCGAACTTCGTTGATCCATATCTCCAGCCTCGTCAATGTCAACAAATCCATGTACATCTACTTCACTATCACCTCTATATTTTCCTTGGTAGCATATAGAATAATATTGTGTGCCACAAAAATACCTGAATACTCTCTTAAAAATTGTCCAATGCTCTTTTCCAAGTGTTGATGTGTATCTTCTCAACACTCCCATAGCATGGGAAATGTCTGTTCGATTGAATACCATCACATACATTATACTACCAACAAAAAAGGGATAAGGAATATGTTCCATGTCCTCTATTTCTTCCCGTGTCTTTGGAAACTATTAAACATTTAACCTTTCTCTGATAGGAATTGACACATTTACAGGTTTGCAATCCTACATGTTGAAACGTTTCAAAAATATTTCAATATACTTTTTCTGATTCAACTAGATATTTATAACTACTCGATCTCTCTTGATCTCCATTCCCATATTGAAGTTTTCTACTTTGAGATCCTTCATGTTGAACTTGGAGGATAACTTCTTTTTCACCTCCTTTATCACATCCATGTTTTTTCCCATCAGCAACATGTCGTCGACATATAATGGTACATATATGAAACACCAACCTTCTTCCTCAGAATATATATAGTGATCAACTTTTCTTCTCATGAATCCCAAACTAAGGATGCATGTGTCGAAATCTTGATACCACAACCTTGGTGATTTCTTTAGACCATAAAGGGATATTTTCAATTTGCACACTAGCTCTTTCTTTCCCTTTATTGCAAATCCTTCATGTTGTTTCATGTATATTTATTCTTCGATATCCCCATGTAGGAACATTGTCTTCACATACATTTTCTCTATCTCAAGATCAAATTTTGTAGCCAGATACATTATTACTCTAATGGAAGTTAATTTTTCAATAGAGGAGAAAATCTCACCGAAGTTAACTCCTTCGACTTGGGAATTTCCTTTTGCTACTAGTCAAGATTTGAATTTCTCAACTTTAACTTTTGTATTCGTATATTATTGAATACCCACTTACTCCCAACGAGCTTTCTTCCACTAGGTAATTTTACTAAATCCCACATCTTATTCTTGGGAAAGGATTCCATCTCTTCGACCATGGAGTCCTTCCAAAGTCTACCCTATTCCGAGTTGACTTCCTTCCTAACCGACTTGGGATCCTCATTAGTGGAAGTTAACCCAAATTCAGAATGGAAGTCAGATGTACTGCACCTTTTGCTAGTTTTATTACTCATTAAGACCTCCTTACAACCAAGGTCAATTGATCCACCTTGTCATCTGATTCAGTCTACTCATTTAAATCATCTTCCTCGTTCTTCAGTTCAAAACCTGCCTTCTCTGGATTTTTCTCTATTTAAACCTCTTCAAACTCAAACTACCCTCCAATTTCTATAAAGAACACATATCTACTGTACACTATTTTCCCTAATGTAGGATCCCAAAGCTTGTATCCTTTCATTCCTTCTTTGTATCCAATGAAAATACACTTGACTTCCTTCTTTTCCAACTTTCTCTTCTTTTACTTGGGAATATGCACAAATGCATCACAAAAAAATACTTTGAGATGTGAAAGTGAGGGATTCTTACCAAACCATATCTTGTGTGGAGTCTATTCGACTAATACTAACGAAGGAGACATATTCACCAAATATTTTCCATTTTTGATTTCCTCTTCTTAGAATTCTTATGCGATACCAACACCACTAATCATGATCCTTGCCTTGTTCATCAATGTTTTGTTCTTTATTTCGACAACTCTATTTTTCTATGGGGTATACGGTGTGGTATTTTGGTGTGTTATTCCACACTCCTTGCATAACTTCTCAAAATACTTTCCATTGAATTCACCACCATTGTTAGTTTTCAACACCTTTATCTTCTTATTTGTCTAGTTTTCCACAAGATATCTAAACTCTTTGAATTTCTAAAAAACCTATGATTTTTTCCTCGAGCTGAAATATCTCCATGTCTTCCTAGAAAAATTATCCTAGAAGGAGACATAATACATGGATCCACCAAGTGAAGGCACTGTTATAGTCCCAAACAAATCACTATGAACCAATTCTAGAATCCCCTTTTCCATTATCGCTCCAGATGGGAATCTCGCCCAATTTTGTTTTCCATATGTACAATGTTCAAAAAAATTGAGTTCTAAATTACATTCAGGAAAATATTCAACAATAATTTTTTTATGCATAGCTCGAATTCCTTTTTCTCCATTTTGTCCCATCCTCTTGTGCCATAACATGTTTTTGTCGACTTGACAAAGAATTTTCATGTTGGTTTGAATTGAATTAGCCTGAGATGAGTCGAGTTGAGTTGAATTCGAGTCAAATTTAGGAACACTGATGTTGTTGCATCTAGTCAAGTCAACATTACATAAAAACTTGTATAGATTTCCAATCTAAAATCATTTCATTAATACCATCACACCCCTGACCATTTTTGATGTATCCTTTTGAAATAGAGTGTTGTTATAAGCCTAATTTGCACCAAGCCTGCATACCTGGTCTCAGGCCCTACTATTTTCCAATTTCTTGAGCCAAGCTCTTCTAAAAATCCTTCTTTTTGAGCCATACATGCCCTGGCCTTCTATATCCCATGTATGCACACATGCATATGCATGCTAACCTTCTACAACCCGCGTATACTGATAAAAGCACGAAAAAACGAAAATTTGCAGACGAAACATACAGTTCTGGGTAAGTTAACTAAATCATATGACCATCCATATCTGGTTACTCGTCCAAATACCTAGCTTTTTCCAGCCTATAAAAGAAGGGGTAGGGGTACCATTTGGAGGAGGAATAATCATAGCAAAGAAACTATACCCGATTTAGCATTCCCCTTGCCCCAACCTTTTGCAATTATTGTGTGAAGAAGAAGCACATACTGGAGCAGTTGGAGGATAGTTGAAGAGGAGCCCAGGACTAGGTTCAAGGAGTAGTGTCGGCCACACATTGTAAGTTTACTCTTGTGAAAATTAATACAAAAAGGGATACTTTTTTCATCCCACCATATTATGTGTTCAAATTGTCTATTTATCTTATGCTATTGTCACATCTAACACATCAATTAGTATATGAAATGCATGTTTGCAACTCTTTGTTTGTCTATGTGTGAATGCAGGTCAGATTTTGGGAGGAGACTTGCAGTCAAGGAGTGAGTGAAAGCAAAGGGACCGACATCAAACAAAGGATTTAAGGTAGAGTTACCTAATCTTGTTTGCACCTTTGTATTGCATGAATGTGGGGTTTTGTGTTGGGATAATAGGAAAAAGTAGAGGCCTTTAAATGGTCATTCTCTGCATGCATGATTAGAGCCCTTTAATGCTAAGTCCGTAAGAGCGATTTCCCACTCACAACAAGTGTGCAATCCAACATCATTCATATTGTTGATAGATATCAGGTTTCTTTCCAAACCTAGAATATTTAACACAATTTGAAGGGTTCTACTCCTTTCATCCCGCAGTATCAGTCAGAATCTTCCCCATCCAACAATTTTGTTTATCGAGAAGAACACACCTCCTCCTTCATATATCTCATATTCTAAAAACCATTAATTGTGAGGTGTCATTTGATAGGATTCTCTTGAGTCGATCAACTAAAAATATTGATCCAATTGTGTACTGGTCGATGCCAGGTACACATTGCCTCCTTTATCTAGAGTAGTCTTTCTTTGAGTTGACTTATTCTCATTAGATCATGTAATCACTTCCATTTCCTTCGACTTGCAGTCCTTTTTACAATGCCCAACTTTACCGCATTTCTATCATCTTCTCATTGACTGAACCAAGGATTTATATATACCCTTCAACTTAGAATTTCTACCAGAGAATTTTCCTTTATCTCTGTCAATTGCTTGACCTCTCACCTTTAAGGCATCTTTGGTTGATCCTTCCATGTTCTTCCTTCTCATTTCTTCTGACAGTAGAGATGAAACCACATCTTCTAGAAATAATGTGGTTGAATTAATCCCTATAGCCACATCTAAGCTATCCAAAGGGTCTGGAAAAGAACATAATAGGATAATACATTTCTCCTCCTCAGTGATTTTGATATCTACATATGATAACTGAATTATTATAGTGTTGAACACATTCAAATGATCAATTACCAAATTAAAGTCACCCATCCTCAGAAGATATAACTTATTTCTAAGGAAAATATTGTTTACTAGGGATTCGACTAGTACAATCTCCCCAACTTGTCCCATATGTTCTTGGTCAAGTCTTCATCGAAGACATTCAGTAACAAAAAATATGCAAGACATAGTTGATTCGTACTCCTTGCTCTTATTTCCAGTTTCTCCCATTCTTCCCTCGACATACCTGTCAAAATTGTACCTAGAAAAATGATTGCACATTGTTCTTGGTATACAAGGATATCATCAATTTTAAGCTTCCAAAGCTCAAAATTATGGCCATTTAATTTTTTGATCTCTATTCTTGAGCTACATGCCATTCTTTTAGGCACAACCTTAAATATCTCTGACTTACAACTCTTACTAGAGCTAGGTTTTAGCTTAGATCTAATATTATCAAACCAAGCTCTGATACTACATGTTAGGAAAATAGACTTCCACGCTAAACCTAATAAAAGAGAGGAATACATATTTAATCAAGAAAGTAAATGACAAAGAAAGAACATATTACACAAAGATTTTACCCTGGAAATACAAATGAGAAAACCAACATTCCTTGAGCGTCTTTCTCTCTTTTTTTCTTATTCATTCAAAAGAATAGGTTACATGCCTGACCTTGGTCTACACCTAAGACATAATTGACATCATACCCTCTTTCTGACACAATAACAACCCTGCAGCCAATTCATCATAGATATGCATGACCAACAACCTCTAACAGATTGATCTAATGATTATTGATTATTGATTAGCTTCTACATTATTACGTCACGCTTTGTTTGTAGGATTTACAATAGGGAAAACCCTAAATAAAGGCCCCCAAAAGTGGTTACAGATCCACAAATATCATTGGATACAAATCCTTTGAATCTCAAGATTGTGTTATAGTCCACTACCAGTTGAATTACCAGTTGACTACCAGTCCACCTACATTTGAATCTTTAGTTGGTTGCCACATGACCTCCTGCCGACCTCTTGTCAGCTGACCTCTTTGAATTGTTGTCGATCACTTTGACTTCGAATTTACCTGTTCAATCACTTCAAACTTTGAATTTCACTTCCAATCAATCCACCTCGTCTAGAATTTCACTACAAAGAATATAAAAACCTAACAAGGATGACCCCTCCTCCTTTGGGTTCATACCAATTTCCCTTTGTATTTCTCTTGACAAAATTATCGCAAAAGTTATTGTTAGAAGGCTAAATTAGGAATTATTTAATTTCATTTCAAAGGAACAATATGGCATTGTAAGTAGCATACAAATACATAATGTCTTTGAGGTTGCCTAGGAGGCACTCCAATAATTCAATCCCAAAAAATTGCAAACAATGGTGATTAAGCTAAACCTTTCAAAAGATTATGATGAGACGAGTTGGCTATACATTTGTCTAATTCTAATGCACATTGGATGTTGTGATCCTTTATTAAGATGGGTAATGGGATTTCTTAACTCAACAAGTTTCTCTGTCCTTATAAATGGACCGACCTTAAGTTTTTTATTTAATCCAAAGGTATTAGATAGGGTTTCCTTGTGTCTTTTTTTATTTTTCTTATAGTAGTTGAAAGGATTGAATAGGATAGTAAATGAATATCAAAGGAGTGGATCAATTAAATATATTAAAATGAGGAGGGTCTTGGCCTTAGCCCAGCTTTTGTAAATGATGTTCTATTGTTTGGTGATGGCACTCTAAGAGAGGCCTTAAAATACAAAGAAATTATCTCTTTGTATTATACAATTACAATTATAGTTTGTCAATGGGGTTTATTCCAAGTAGTTGAGAGAAAAATTTTTATTCTCCCCAGTCGGGTTCAAATCCTACTTTGTAACATGTAGCTCTTCATGAGTCAATATTTTTTAATATCATGAGATTATTAACAAGGCCTCAAGTTGCTAGAGACTGATATTCTCATTCCAGTGCATTGTTTTCAACAAAGGTTTTAAATACTTGAGATTTATGTTAAAACCAAATAATTGTGGGTATTGAGATGAGATTTGGTGTCTATACAAGGTAGGTCAACACTTACAAAATCTATTCTCAAAGAAAACCCTATTTATTGGCACTCTATGTCCTATAGCCATGTTAGAATGATGGAAAATATAATTAAAAAATATTTTCATTTTCTAGGGAGTGGGAGGAGAGAACAAGATGGAATTTCTCTTGTAAACTAGAAGAGAATAGATGAACTCAAGGTTACCGGTGGGTGGGGTTTACAAATATACATTAATTCAACAAAGCATCATCCAATAAGAGATTTTGGAGTCTCATTAAATATGAAGGTATTTGGAATAATTTTATCTTGTATAAATATCTTGATCCATTGACCTTTGAAGAGTGAATCCAATTTCCCATTAAATGAATTACAAATGCCTCAAGAATATCAAAATCCCTAGTTCTATTTTTCCCTCTTTTTGGGAATTGGATTGCATGGAGAGTGGGAGATGGAAATAAAGTAAGATTGTGGATAAATACTTCAATTAGATCCTTGGGTAAATATCATCTCTCACATAACATTTTAAATAAACTAAATGACCAAGATAGACTTGTACTCGCCGATGTTGCAAAGCCAACAATTATTGATATTTGGTACCAAGGATGGATGAATTCTAGGTCTACATATTGGAAGGTCTAGATGCATATCAACTGAAGGTTACACTAATAGGATAGATACGAGTTGTATCGGGTTGAGGTTGGAGTATGATACCTTAGGATGGTCAAAAAATCCCTCCACATGAAAGTTCATAGTTAGTCTAGATTATAAGTCTAGTTATCATGATGAAGCAGTAGTAGCACCATGGTGGTGTGAAAATATTTGGAAAGTTAAATTCTAATGAAATCCAATATTTTTATGTTTCTAGCCCTAGAAAACAAATATTTGACCTAGGAGGTTCTACAAAAGAGAGCAAGGAAAGGTCCTAAATTTTTTACTTTATGCAAATGTGAAGGAAAAACAATAGATCACATATTGGTTCTGTTATCCCCTATCCTAGGGATAACTAAGGAGATTATGTCTTGAGGCCCACAAGTCCTAGACATGGAGTGTCGATAGCCGGATGACTTTAGAATGGACCCAAAGGGCCCATATTTTCTTTAGTGAAGCACATCTATCAACAACATCAGCATCCATCCCACCAGCCTAGCCCTAAAGTAGTAGTAAGTCTTTATCCATGAGGTAATGAGTCCGGGTATCATGGTATGTGTCACTCTGATTTTTGAAGCACTTGAATATTTAGCACTAAACTCTCCTTCATTTCATAATGTTTTCTTGGAAATTATTCTTTTTAACTTGTTCATACCTGGGGGGTGAAAACATTCCCTAGTAAGTTAGTTCTCTTTTATGATGAGTTTCCATTGGGAGGGTCTATGAAAGGTCATCATCAATTCATTCCATACTTACCACTTTTCATCATTATTCCTTTCATCTTCCCCTACCTTGGTTCGAGCATTGGGTTTACCACACTAGGAAGGGTTGTACCTTTCCTTGAGGGAAGAAGGGGCTAAAGGACCAGAGGGTAAAAGTAACTGGAAAGAGTTAAAAGACAAAATAAAACCTTTGAGATGCTTCGCCCAGGGATTCCAAAGAAAACAATAAAAGGATTCTCAGTAAGAAAAGGGGACCCGTAAGATAAAAAAAAAACTCAGGGTCTAGTTGGTGGATGGGAAGTCTCATCATGAGTTTGCCTATTAGGTTCATCGACATGTAGTGGTATGACACCACCATATATCTGGCCACCAAACCAAGGTATTGTCTCTTGGTGCCATAGCCAAGAGAAAGGGGGTCTCATCACGAGCCAACCTTCTCATTTCCATGAAATTCTTGTAGGTAACACTGTCACCTTTGGTCACCATGCCAGGACAATGTCCCCCATCATTTCCCTTGAAAATAAAAATACCAAAAGTAAATAAGACTAAGAATAAAAGGAATTGAATGGGATAGGAAAAAATGGAATCTATGATAAGGTGAAGATCGCCTTCTACAGAGGCACCCATAGGAAAGACCTACATTTACCTATTATCATGCACCCTCTGCCCAAACATTTCCCCTACACCATTTCACACACTTACATGACCTATATTGCCTCTCACCTAGGAAACAACCCAAACTTGAGGAGGATTAGCGCAATAGGACATCTTTAGACCCTCTCCAAACCTGGCTTGTTAAACTGCATAACGTCTTTGAGCATTTGTCTAGGTAAAGGGGGGTCTGATGCACATGTTTGGGTAATTTGATTATTGGATGTGATTGACATTGTTATGATCCCTGTGACTTATGAGCCCATGGACGGCGTACTTGTTGTTGTTGCAGTATTTTTCCTGGTGGATAGGCACATATGGGGAGATGATTAGCTCGGACCTCCATTGGGATGAAAATCCCATAGATGGATGTTGTGACCTCAGCCAGGGGAAGAGAGATGTCAGAGACTTGCACTAGGGACAAATAAAGACTTTCCACCAGAGACACTTTGGATGACCTAGACCTAGGGGGTATATTTCTTTTCCACTTGAACATTGTCCTTGAGAGGTCTGTGACGTCACCTCTATGACCCTAGACGTCACATAGCATCAGGATTGACATTATGGAGGTATTTGTGTGCTAATTTTCACGTGTGGCATCATCCAGTGTCTTGGGAGGCCTAAAGTTTCATAGATGAGGCCCAAGGTTCCACCCAAGAGGCTCAACGTCACCTTATAAGGGCATTATGTCACCTCTAAAAGTGATTTTAGGGTTTAATTAATAAAATTTATGTAAAAACTAGATTTTTGATGTAATTTGGCCATGTCGGCCTTTTGATGACCTAATTTTAATTAAAGGTCATAATTATTGTATAAATAGAGAGATAAAACTCTCATTTTTTCATCATTCACTCATCACACAAGTGGTGGTCTGAAATTTGTCCCTATTTAAGGGTTATTGGCTGAAATTTGGTGGCGCACACTTCTTGGAGGAAGCAAATCTTGGTGTATTTTGGAAAATTTTCATGTGGAGGATCTTCAACTAGGGTTTATGCTTGATTATTCTTGGTGGAGTAAGTAGAAAGTATGCATTTCTTTATTGTGAATGAATTCTTATGGTGAATTCACTTGTTTCATGTCAAAGATTATGAAATTTCTTGCTTGAAACCCTAGAAGAAAGGCATATGTTACTATATTTTTCTCTATAGTCTTCCACTTGCTAAAATTTTCTTGAAAGGCACCTATATAGAAGTAGATACTAGAGCTATACCATTGTATCACTCTAGTAACCCTACCTCATTTCCTATTGCATATTTTATTTCAACTTTGTCAAAGGAAAATAAAACCACTAGGGCCTAATTTTTATTACTTTCTAGCTATTATCTCTAGGAGTTGGATTTTTTAAGCCTTGGGCTACCAACACCTCCCTCATCCTCTCCATCCCCTTTGACCAAACATTATCATTGCTATTTTCATCTAGGAGTTTTTTCTTCCATAATTGACTCCATTGCCCTAGAAGGAACTAGTCTACCCATTACAATTGTTGATTGATCAAACGAATTTTCAGAACATCTTCTCTTGAACACCTACTAACTCCTACTAACCTTAGATTAGCCTAAATAATTAACCTACTTTATGTTGCTGAAAAATATTTCTACAACCATCTAACAACAACAAATTAACCCTAAAATTGATATGTTATGCTAGCTAGATGTTTCTAAAACTTCTTGTGACTATTTATTATCAAATTGCCTAGTTAAAGCTATTATTTCAAGTCTTTATTCAAGCATTGTAGAGAATAAATCTTGTGGCTGTTACAAAATACTCATTGTTGCTATAAAATTTTACACTGCTGCAACTTTACATTAGCTAGTAAATTTCTTAAGAGTTCATTGTCTTATGAAGCACTAATATCATTTTGGTACTTGTAAAGTGCCCCTTTTTGCTTTGTTGTCTTGATTTGGGTAGGTACACAATAATATTATTTTGCTTCATCTTCAATAAGCCTTAAAGAAAACTTTTAACTTGAGTGACCTGTGAGAGGGGAGGGGATTTATTCTATAGTTTTCCTTATCCTTTTCAAAACCTCTATTCACTGGGACATCTCCCCTGGGGGACCGCAACATATTCCTAAATAGAAAGGGATTTCCTATTAAGGTGACAGTGATAGGTCATTCCCAGTTATGCAAATTTTTCATCCACTTGCCTTGGGCTTTGGGAAAGTTCAAATTGTGCGATAACATTTTGGCATTGTTGTCGAGGAACACTGAGTCAATTTTCCTTGAATGACACTCTTTCGGTAAGACTTTATGCAAAGCCTTTACTTCACAAAAATTACCTGGTGACTCCACTGAGGGTGATTCCCTATTTTCTCTTTGATCATACCTAGAAGGATTTTATGGCGACTCCACTAATGAAAAATCCAACCATGTCTTCTCAATGGGACCCAGGAAATTTCAAACCCTTGGATATGAGTAAAATTCTAGGTTACCCTCGACAAATACCTCTGAAGTATGAAAAATGACTCCCTAGATTCACTGGTAATGATGGGCTTATAGTCGAAGATCACATGGATAATTTTTGGGCTTTCTTTCATCTCCACCCTATCAGTGATGATGCTGAAGATTTGGTGATGAAACTTTTCTCTTCCACCCTTCATGGAAATGCTAGGAAATGGTATGATGGTCTACCTGATGCCAGCATTACATGTATGTACCAATTAGAAGAAACCTTTCTCAAAATATGGAATATTAAAATAAAAGATATATGTGTGCTGATTAGAAGACTTGAACACACGAAACAAACTCAGAATGACAATGTCAGGGAATTTAGTACCAGGTTTGAGAATTTTCTACACTAAATTCCTAGAATCCATCACCCTGAACAAATGTACCTTTATTACCTCTATACCAATGAACTCTTAGTGCATTTACGATTTCTCCTCAGCAAAAAAGAGCCAACATCAATCCAAGAAGATTATTACATGGTTATAAATATTGAGGTAAATATCTCCTTGTTCAAGCAAGAACATCTTTTTACTTCAGAAACTAAAGTTGATGACCCCAAATATACCCCACATGCTTTTAGTTTGGAAATATTGGTTTCCCTTGAAAAATTTGTTAGTAAATTCCAAGAAAGAAGGGAACAAGTCATCGACCGACAAGAGGTTGAGGAAAATGATCCTAATGAAGGTTTCCAATTCCATGAGGAAGAGAAAGAATTTACTCATGCTCCTAGAAAAGATAATGAGGACATGGTTGAAGAAACAGAGACTAAAGATATCAAACATGATAATGAAGTATTGATGAGTGTCTCTCCCTTTGATGAATCCATCCAAGAGCCTATTACTCCTACACAAGAAGAAGAGGATGAGATTAGTCACCTTCCTTTTCAAGTTTTTGATGATACCTTATTCTGTGATTCAGAGGGGGAAGAAGAAAGGGAATCCTTAGACAAGATAGATCCTCCTTATTATGAAGATGAAGATGTAGAGGCAAGTCATGAGGATGAGATAATGATGCATTCTCTTCCATTTAATGAAGTTATCCAAATCCTTGAATCTCCTGCACATGAAGAATTAAACATAGTAAGTTATTTCCCTTTCCAAGATTTTGATGATGCTTTATTTCATGATTTGGAAAGTAAAGAAGTGTCAAAGGAGCCCTTGGATATTTTAATCCCTTCATGTTATGATAAAGGTGATGACTTTGTTGATAACATTGATGAGTTCATACATGTCAGGAAACGTAAATGGGATGTGATTGGATATGATGGGGATCCCATTTACGATCTTCAGGGTCATTTCCAAAAGTTGCCTTTACAATTATCATATGATGTTACTAATAATTTTGGAATTTGGAAACAAGGAGATGATGTGGTTGCAGATAATTTCCAAGCACCCGAGGGTGACCTAGCTCTGTACTCCCATGATGATTTTCGGTCATACCTTGAGGATTTTGACAAGTATTCCTATAAGCACTTTAATTTATACCATGAAGAGTCTTATCAACCACTGTTGTGCTCAGATATTGATAAAGGTGAGGACATTGTTTGCCCAGAGAAGGATTATTGTGACAAGGTTTTCCATCTCCCTTCTACTAATTTATCTTTCTATGTCACTAAAGGTGTACATGTCCTTTGTCTTAGTTTTTCTCTAGGGAAATTCCTACTTTTAGAATTCAAGGGTATGTTGAATTCCTTAAGAATAAATTTATTATCTCAATCTTTCAACCTTCCCTTAAGAAGTTGTGATTCATCCTCTAGGTTCTTACTAATCCCTTCCCAGACCCCAGGATGTGAAGATATCCAAGGTAGCCAACCTTCAGAATCTTTGAGTCAGTCTTTTGAACCTTTAATTTTTCACGATCCCTTTCTGAGATGGATTGAGCACTTTTCTAAGAGTGTGACTAGGCATAATTTTGTCCCTCCCTCCTGCCTCCATGAGCTAGACTTTACGATTTACGACGATGCAATAGATTTTCTAACTCATGTTATTTTTGTGCTTCACTTATCATTGTTTTAGTTTAAGATGAAGCACAGAGGCAGGTATTATGAGATATTTCTAGGATGGTTTCACTGGTTATTTGAATACACCTAGCATTCAACTAACAAGTAAGTAGAGGTAAGTTAGGCATTTGCATCCATTGTATATACCATATCATATCATGCTAGTGTAGTGTAGTGTAGTTTCATTCTGTACTGTTTCATTTTGTATATATGCATGCTTACTTTTATTACATTATATCATATATGAGCGAGGGGTGATATTACCACCCTGAATATTACTAATTCATTTTGTTGAGATCTAGCAGTTACAGGTCATGCTAGAGATGTTGAGGTTCTCATGCGCTATACTGTGAGCACATGTCCCCGAGTTGGAGCCCGATGTTATCCCCTATCCTAGGGATAACTAATGATATTATGTCTCAAGGCCCACAGGTCCTAGACATGGAGTGCAGAGAGTCAGATGACTTGAGCATGACCCAAGAGGGCCCATATTTTCTTTAGTACAACACATCTATTAGCAGTAGCAACATCCATCTGACCAGCTTGGTCCTGAAGTAACAATATGTCTTGATCCATGAGGTAATGAGTCTGGGTATCATGGTATGTGTCACTCTGATTTTTGAAGCACTTGAATATGTAGCACTGAACTCTCCTTCATTTCATAACATTTTCTTGGAAATTATTCTTTTTAACTTGTTCATACCTAGGGGGTGACATAATTCCCTAGTAAGTTGGTTCTCCTTTAGGATGAGTTGCCACTAGAAGGGTCTATGAAAGGTCATCATCCATTCCTTCCATAATTACCTTGGTTTGGGCATTGGGTTTTCCACACTAGGAAGGGTTGTACCTTGCCTTGTGGGAAGAAGGGGCTAAAGGCCCAGAGAGTAAAAGTAGTTTCCAAGAGTTAAAATCCAAAATAAAACTTTTGAGATGCTTCTCCCAAAGATTCCCAAGAAAGCAATAAAAGGCTTCTAAGTAAGAAAAGGGGACCTGTAAGATAAAACAAAACTCAAGGTCTAGTTGGTGGATGGGAGGTCTCATCATGAAATGACCTATTAGGTTCATGGGAATGTAGTGGTATGACACTACCATCTATACGGTCACCAAACCAGGGTATTGTCTCTTGGTGGAATAGCCAATAAAAAGGGGGTCTCATCACAAGCCAACCTTCTGATTTCCGTGAAATGCTTGTGGGTAACACTATCATCTTTGGTCACCACGCTAGGACAATGTCCCCCAGCTTTTCCCTTGAAAAGAAAAAGACCAAAAAGAAATAAGACAAATACTAAAAGGCATTGAATGGGCTATGAGACAATGGCATCTATGATAAGGTGCAACTCACCTTCTACAGAGGCACCCACATGCAAGACCTACATTTCCCTGTTATCACTGCACCCTCTGCCCAAACATTTCCCCTACATGATTTCACACACTTACATGAACTAGATTGGATCTCACTTAGGAAACACCCCAAAATTGAGGAGGATTATCCCAATAGGACATCTTGAGACCCTCTCCAACCTGGCTTGTTGAACAACATAACATCTATGATAATTTGTCTAGGTAAAGGGGGGTTTAATGCACATGTTTGGGTAATTTGATTATTGGATGTGGTTGACATTGCTATGATCCCTGTGACTTATGAGCCCATGGAGGGTGTACTTGTTGTTGTTGCAGGATTTTTCCTAGTGGACAGACACATATGGGGAGATTATTAGCTCGAACCTCCACGGGGCTGAAAATCCCACAGATGGATGTTGTGACCCCATCCAGGGGCAAAGAGATGTTAGAGACTTGTACTAGGGAGAAAGAAGGACTTTCCACCGGAGAAACTTTAGTTGACCTAGACCCAGGGGGGATCTTGCTCTTCCACGTGAAAGTTGTCCTTGGGAGGCCCATGGCATCACCTCTGTGACCCTAGATGTCACCCAACATCAAGATTGGCATTATGGAGGCAATTGTGTGCTAATTGGCATGTGTAGCATCATCTGAGGGCTTGGGAGGCCTAACGTTTTGCATATGAGGCCCAACATTCCAATCAAGAGGCTCAACATCATCCTATAAGGGCATGACATCACATATACAATTTATTTTAGGTTTCAATTAATAACATTTATGTAAAAACTGGATTTTTGATGTAATTTGGCCATGTCGGCCTTTTGATGACCTAATTTTAATTAAAGGTCATAATTATTGTATAAATAGAGAGATAAAACTCTCATGTTTTCATCATTCACTCATCACACAAGTGGTGGTCTGAAATTCAGCCATGTTTAAGGGTTATTGGATGAAATTTGGTGGTGCACACTTCTTGGAGGAGGCAAATCTTGATGTATTTTGGCAAATTTTCATGTGGAGGATATTCAACTAGGGTTTATGCTTGATTATTCTTGGTGAAGTAAGTATAAAATGCATTTCTTTATTGTGAATGAATGTTTATGGTGAATTTACTTGTTTCATGTCAAAGATGATGAAATTGCTTGCTTGAAACCCTAGGAGAAAGACATATGTTACTATCTTTTTCTCTATAGTCTTCCACTTGCTAAAAAATTCTTGAAAGGAACCTATCTAGAAGTAGATACTAGAGCACTACCATTGTAGAACTCTAGTAATCTTACCTCATTTCATTTTTCATGTTTTATTTCAATTTTGTCAAAGGAAAAGAGAAATCACTAGGGCCTAATTTTTATTACTTTCTAGCTATTATCCCTGGGAGTTCAATTTTTGAGGCCTTGGACTACCAAAACCTCTCATCCTCTCCATCCCCTTTGATTAAACATTATCATTGCTAATTTCCTCTAAGATTTGTTTTTGCCATCATTGATGCCATTACCCTAGAAGGCACTAGTCTACCCATTACAAGTAAAAATTGTGTGATAACAGGTTCATTGTGTAAATTTTACTAAGAAAGTACGGAGTTAGTATTCTCCCCGTATCTAGTGGACAAGGTACTTGGACAATGATTCATTATTGGATTGTAAGAAGAAATGGTTTGATGATACAACACTTAAAGAACCTAAATTGTTTCCTTTGATTTCCTCTTGGTCCTTATGGATAACAAGGAACTCTATCATTTTTTATGGCAAGGATATCCCTTCTTTTCAAGTACATCAAATAAAATTCCTATATGAAGGCATAAAAATCCACCAAGGGTAAAAGTGCCTAGATATACTGTCAATTTGAATGTTGATAAATCTAATCCATGACATTTCTTTGATGGTGCTTTCCAAGGTACCACTTGATTATGTGGTGGATGAAGGTGTGGCACAAATAATATGGAAGAATGGGGTTTGGAAGTTGAACAAGGTATCACTCACATTAAGGTGTTGCGATATTAAAAAATAATAATATATTGGGTGATAATATAAATAGGCATGTAGAATCTAATATTAAGACCCCTTTTTCATGAAGCCAAGATGACATAAATAGTCTTCTCTATCATTTCTTATGCATTTATTAATGGGAGCTTATATGAAAGCCACAAATCTGTCAAAAAGAACATTATAGTTATCTGAAGGATTCAGGTAGATATTAGAAGAAGAGTATAGAATCTCTACCAACAACCATGAGATCCTTACATGCTCTTTGAATTTGTTATGTGTTATGATATTTTAGAAATTACTCTCAAGTATTTTAAGATTTTTTATATATAATATAATGCCCAATATGGCAGATGTTTATAAGGTCTTTACCTTTCTGTGAGATGTTTATAAGGTCTTTACCTTTCTTTGAGATGTTTATAAGGTCTTTACCTTTCTTGATATTTTTTTGTGATGTATTCCTCAAACATATTGATTGCGAAAATGGACATCACGCAACCAACATCTCACCCACTCCATAAAACTATATTGAAAAGGTGGGAAGGTAACCTACATATTTATAACCCCAAGATGAATCTAGTTCACAAATAATAATAAGGCATGCTATTATACAAACTTAACATCAAAATGTAAAAAGTGATCAATTGATATGATTATAAATTAAGAATTTTATGTATAATGTGTTGATTAAAAATTCCATTGAATTAGCATGAATATTGTTTAAATTGCATAAATGATTTGCCTTCATATATCTATTCGATTAATTTCATTTCGATTGATTGTAATTAATGAACCAAATTTGTATATTTGTATTACCCCCTTTATGTTTAAATTGTATAAATGATATGCTTCATATATTTGTTCAGTTACCATTTTAGCCAATTAGTTTTATTGTGATTTAGTTGATTAATTTCATTTCGATTGATTGTAATTAATGAACCAAATTTATATATTTGTATAAATGATATGCTTCATATATTTGTTCAGTTACCATTTTAGTCAAGTGTCTCTTGAATTGAGGGTTGTTGCAATAAGGATATATGATAATGTTATTGCTAAGTTTAAAAACATCGAGGGTTAGTCAAAAGAGATTAAGTGCAATATCGAAGTCAAACAAGGTTGTCCCTTGTCCCCTACCCTTTTTGGCATATACATTGACAAGTTAGAAGAATGATTGGAAAAAGCAGGTTGTGTTGACCCTACTATCACTGGTATAGTCATCAATCTTATTCTTTATGCCGATGATATCGTTCTTATGGAAAGGAGTCCCCTTGATCTTGAAAACCAACTAAGAATCCTCAAGGATTTTTGCTCCAATATGGGTATGACTGTTAATACTAATAAGACTAAGGTCATGATTATTAAATCCAATAAGATCTCTTATGCTACCTTTGTATATGACAACAACAACTTGGAGGAAGTGACTTCATACAAATATCTTGGAATTGATATTCACCACAAGCTCAATTGGAATTATAGCATTGAGAAAAAGATTATTAGGGGATGGAAAGCTTATTATGGGCTTGAAAACAATTGTAAATCAACCGATCTTTGGAGTTGGGATAAGAAGAAATTCCTCTTTGAGACTCTTGTTACACCTGTTATTCTTTATGGATGTGAAGTCTGGGGTTGTATTATCTCTCTGAATCCTGGAGAAAGATAGAGAAAATACAAAAGAATTTTATAACCTATAATCTCAAAATTAAAGGAAATATGCCTTATCCCATCCTCCTCTTAGAAACAAGCCTCTCCCCCATTGAGAACATGACTATGACTAGATACCTAATGTATAAGAACAAGTTAAACAACATGGAAGACAAGAGGCTACCTAAAATTGCTTCAAAATCAAGTCATAACCACCACATGACTATAGCAAGAACTGCAATTCAAGCCAATTAAGTTATTGAGAAAAACAGGTTTCTAGTTTTAGTTTGCAAGATTTGTTTTAAACCTGTAACTGTAAATTCAACCCCTACAGGATTTTCATGAGACTAATCCAAACCGATTTGTTTTAAACCTGTAAATTCATCCCCTAGAGGATTTGCATGAGACTAATCCAAACCGATCAGGTCAAACATGGTAATTGAAAGCTGAAATCACAGACATGCAAGGAAAAGAACAAGTTGAACTTAAAATCATTATTTTATACATCATTTCAAGCAAAGTAGCATAGGCTCGTCTCTGCGTGAGGACATATGACTTCCACATATTACAAATGCCAGGCAGAAGGGTTCAAAGAGATTTCAATATTGGCCTCCATGTGTCTGTGTTCTTATCACCGCTTGAAAGCCCACCAACTGTAGGAGTTATGGCACCGCAGCGTAGCTTGTTTGGATATTTTGTGACTCGGAAATGTGAAACTACTTTCATTATATTTCCATCGATAGACACCAACACTGCATGCAACTTCTCCTTTCGGTTTCACATACAGGTGTGAGATCTTGACAATTATGTGATCGTGATAGCATGAACAAGTTTTAAGTTTGATACAACATATAATTTGTACAACAAACCTATATGTTGCAGCGCACAAGAATGTGTGGGAAGATGCTTTGCAACTATGAATCTTTTTTCCCTTCCTACAATGGTCGCTGTGGGAAGATGCTTTGCAACTATATTGGTGGTTATTGTTCTCCGCCCATGACTATTCTGTGATCATTCTTGCTTTTCAAGTCACAACATGTTTAGTCAGTCCGGGTTTGTTCATGTCAATTTGGCCAAGAATCATATTATGTGGAAATTCAGTCCCAATATCATTGAAACTTGTCGGTAAAATAGATAGATGTCAGTGACACTTGCAATTACTTTATATAACGATCATTGAAGATAGTGCGAAAGATGTTGCTTTGGGGTTTGAAGATAAACAATATTGAACGATGAGCTTGTAGATGATTTATTCAATTACATGAAGTGGTATCCACTTGGTTCCAATGCTCCATGCAGTTTGCATGGATTCTATGTGTGCTTCCATCTACATTTGGCTTGTGGCTCATGACCCAGTTTCAATCTCGAGCATACCAAAGGATATGGTTTTGCAGTGGGTCGATTCAATTGTCATTGCAATTTACTCCTAGGAAAAATAACTATCACCTTGTATCTTTCGACAAGACAACCTAGTTCTCGCTGCCCATTGATTCTACACAAAACTTAATGATTACCAGGACCAGCAACTGAGGAACATCACCTTCTTAAATTGCTTTTCTGTTTCATTGGTTTTATTACAATCTGAAATGTTGTGAGGCGAATAATTGGACCTTGTCTGCATGCACAACCGCGAAGATTGGCCGGTTGCTTCGGTTTTGGGTACTTCATTTCCTTCTTCGGCCGTAATGGAGGAGGAGACCGAAGTCGTAGAAAATTCTTTGGGTTTCCTTAGACGGACATACAACACAGACAACATAGACGTGGGAGCCATGAACAAGGTTAATTGTTTCAATCACAGGACTTCAGGAAAATGGACTAGGGTTTTATTATGTAAAAATAAGACTGTAAATTTAAAGAATATTAGTTGTTATATATATTAGTTTTTCTATATCAATTGTCAACTACAGAGTTCAAATATTTTGTTGCATTTTCTTACCATAGATGCTTTAAAATTGTATTTTCTAACCATGGATGCTTCATATTCTCATTAAAGAATATATTTGGCTAAGTATTTCTTTCTCTCAGTTTAATTCTTTGGGATCGTTGTGTCCTTTCCTTTTGGTGAACTGCTTTCGGTGAAACGACCATGCCCCCATAAAGGTGCACCTCTCATTCATTTATACCTTTTCCTCCCTCTTAAAAAGATAAGAGCAGAGTCTTGATGAAGAGAAGATATATAAGTAATGAAGTAATCACCATTAAATATTGTTGGGGGGAGGAACAAGTAAGAACCACCGTAACAACCATACTTTTTTATTCATTATAAGGTAGGACCCAGACATACAAGACAGACAACATCGACGTCGTGGGAGCCATGAACAAGGTTAATTGTTGGCTTTAGGGTTTTTTTCCAGGTATGACTAGGGTTTTATTCTGTAAAAATAAGACTGTAAATTTAAAGAATATTAGTTTTTCTATATTAATTGTCAACTACAGAGTTCAAATATTTTTCAATAGTAGAAGATATTCAAATATTTTTGAATAAATTCATCATTTCATTTCATACAAACTTATAGAACTTGCAGGTTGTATTTTCTTATCATAGATGCTTTAGAATTGCATTTTCTGACGATGGATGCTTCAAAATTCTGACTATGAGACCTTCATCAGAGTTAAAATTGAACCTAAAATTGGTGAAAACATGACCTCTTATTGTTCTTTTTTAGATTAAAGAAGAAGGTGTTTTTTTAGAAGGAAAACTCCATTGGAGTCACTGTGTGCAAAAAACACAGTTTTTGGGAAGGAAAACTCCATTGGAGTCACCGTGTGCAAAAAACACAGTTTTTGGGAAGGAAAACTCCATTGGAGTCACCGTGTGCAAAGTGAGAGAGAGGGAAGTGAGCGAGAGGGCCATTCGTTGATAGAATGGACTCAACTAGATAAAGGGATGCACAGATGAATATGGAATGGGCTTGGCCAAAGGGATGCACAAATGAAGATGGAATTGGTTTGGCCTTGCATGGATTTATCTACTAAATATTCATGGGATTCAGGGGACTCACCTCCATTGATGGACACGAATATTACATGGTTCTTAGCCTCTATTGTTGGGCAAATAACCCTATTGAAGAAACTCACCCTAAGAAGGAGATTGAAGAGACACACATTAAATGTTAACTAACTAATGGTATCTCTAGCAATAGAATTAGTTCACCTGAAGAGATTTACACCTTAATGTAGTCATCATTTCATAAGTTTAAAAGAAAAAAATTTGCATGTTTTCTCCCTCTGCCTCAAGAAGAGGCCAAATAAGACCTCAAATTTAAAGCTTACAAAAAAATCAAATTTGAGTTTGGAAATTGCATAAAACTTTCAAAACTTTGGTTTAAAATGGTTTGTGGTGCTTTGGTCTAAGTGCATAACTAATAGAGTAACTAAAAACCGTTTACTAATAGTCCATGCAACTCAAAGGGAAGGTACTAATAATATATCGTATTTGCACAACCACAAAGATTTGTCCAAACATCGAATCTTTAAGGGTTTTCTTGTCCATCATTAATAACGTTAAGGAAATCCTTTGTATGTAAACTCAAATAAGCTTAATATTTAAAATCCCCCTTTTAAATCCCCCTTTTGAAGAGATTACATTTTGTCAATGAACTAGCTTAATTATTAAAACAACTTTTAATAGCTTAACAAACAAGATTCTAGAATTGGTTCATAGTGATGTGTTCAATTATAAAATAGTCCTTTCATTTGGTGGATCCCTATATTATGTTTACTTTATAGATGATTTTTCTAGAAATATATGGATACATTTCCTGAGGAAGAAATCATAGGTTTTCAAGAAATTCAAAGAGTTTAAATCTCTTGTGGAAAACCATACAGATAGAAAGATCAAGGTGTTGATAACTGACAATGGTAGTGAATTTTGCGGAAATGATTTTGAGCAGTTCTGCAAGTAGTGTGGTATAGCATGCCAAAACACCACACCATATACCCCACAACAAAATGGAGTCACTGAAATAATGAAAAGAACATTTGTGGACAAGAAAAGGAGCATGTTTAGTGGTGTTGGGCTCGCACAAGAATTCTAGGCAGAAAAATTCGACACTGCAAAATATCTGGTGAATATGACTCCTTTGTCGGTGCTAGTCGACATGACTCCGCATGAGGAATGGTTTGGAAAAAATCCTGCGTTTTCACATATTAAAGTATTTGGTTGTGATGAATTTGTGCATGTTCCCAAGGAAAAGAGGAGCAAGATGGAAAAGAAGGCAGTCAAGTGTGTTTTCATTAGATACAAAGAAGGAATGAAAGGATATAAGCTCTGGGATATTGCATCAAGGAGAGCATTGTACAATCAAGATGTGATCTTTAAAGAATTCAGAGGTAAGTTTGAGTCTCAAGTGGTTCAAACAGAGAAATATCAAGAGAAGGTGAGATTTGAACTGAGGAATGAAGAAGATGGATCATATGAGTCAATTGAATCGAATGAAGATGTGGAACAACCAATCCCATTTGTAAGGAGGCCTAAAAAAGTAACAAAACCAGTCGAAAGGTATAGTCCTCCTGAATTTCATTCCACATTTGTGTTAACTTCCACTAACGAGGAGAACAAGTCAGTCATGGAGGAAATCGGCTTGGTAGAGGACAGAATTTGGAAGGAAACCATGGTCGAAGAGATGGAATCCTTGCACAAGAATGAGATGTGGGATTTGGTCAAATTACCTAATGGAAGAAATCCGACCGGTAGCAAGTGGATTTTCAATAAAAAGATGAACGTGATAGTCCAAGTCTATAAATTCAAAGCTCGACTGGTAGCGAAATGATATTCCTAAGTCAAAGGAGTCGACTTTGGTGATATTTTTTCCCCTGTTGAAAAATTACCTTCCATTACAGTACTAATGTCTATGGCTGTAGCATTTGATCTTGAAATAGAGAAAATGGATGTGAAGATAACATTCCTACATGGGGACCTGGAAGTAGAAATCTACATGAAATATCCCGAAGGATTTGTAGTAAAGGGAAAGAAAAAGATAGTGTACAAATTGAAAATATATCTTTATGGTCTAAAGCAATCACTAAGAATGTGGTGTCAAAATTTCAAAAAATACATCAATAGCTTGGGATTTGTGAGAAGCAAAGATGATCATTGTGTATATTCCAAGTAAGAAGGTGGGTATTTCATATCTTTATCATTGTATGTCGATGACACGTTGTTGATTGGAAATAACATGGACATATTAAAGGAGGTGAGGAAGCCACTATAGTCCAAGTTCAACATGAAGGATATTAGTGTAGAGAACTTCATTATGGGAATGGAGATCAAGAGAGATTGGGTAGTTAGAAGGATTTGGTTGAACTAGAGGAAATATATTGAAACAATATTGAAGTGTTTCAATAAACAAGATTGCAAACCTGTATAGGTGTCGATTCCTGTGGGAGTAAGGCTAACTGTTGAACAATGTTCAAAGACACAAGAAGAGACAAAGGACATGCCATGTGTTCAATATGCAAGTGCTATTGGTAGTATAATGTATTTGATGGTATGCACTCGACCAGATATTTCCCATGTAGTGGGAGTGTTGAGCAGATACATGTCAAAACCTGGAAAATAACACTGGACAACTATCAAGAGAGTGTTCAGGTATCTATGTGGCACAAAGGATTATGCTATATGCTACCAAGGCAAACCTAAATTCGACAATGAAGTATAAATGCATGGCTTTGTCGACATCGACTAGGTTAGATATTTAGATCAAGAAAGGTCAACCAGTGGATATGTGTTCAATATGTTCAGTGGAGAAATTGGTTGGATGTGTAAGTGATAGGTGGTTGTAGGCTTGTAGACAATAGAAGTTGAGTACATGGAAACCACTCATGGAATTAAATTACAAGTATGGATACAATGACTGTGTTCAGGGATTGGGTTTGAGAAGATAACTATGAAGATAAATTGTGACATTCAAAGAAAAATATTTCTAACAAAGAACCCAACTTATCATTACAAGACTAAGCATATTGATGTACAATACCATTTCATAAGAGACATGGTGGAAAGCAACAAGGTGTTGCTGGAGAAAGTAGACATGCTAGAAAACATAGAAATCTCTTTGACCAAGTCTATGAGTGATATGAAGTTCTCTTGGTGTTGCGAGGAAATTGACATTATTTCCCTGGGTTTGTGAACAAAAGTTCAAGTTCTCTTGTTTCAACAAAGAAGACAACAAGTGGGAGAATGTTGGGTTGTTATATTAATTGTGGTGAAATTCGAAGGTCGAAGTGATTGACCAAGAAATTCGAAGTCGAAGTGATTGAGAACAAGTCGAGAGGTCAACTAACAAGAGGTTGTGTGCCAACCGACTAAAGTACAAATGGAGGTTGATCGATAATCCGAATAGTATTTGACTGTAACATAATCCCAAGATTCGTGATATTTGTAACCAATGATCTGCATGGATTTGTAACCATTTTTGGGATCCTTTCCTTAGGGTTTTTTCTACTGTAAAGCCTATAAATAAGGTGTGGTGTATTTGTATTATGTTGATGTTGTATTTGATATTCATGCTTATATTTAATAAAAGGTTTTTGGTCATGTAGATGTAAGACAAATTGGCTGTAGGGTCCTTCTTGTGGAAGCAAGAGGGTATGATGGTGATTATGTCTTAGGTTTAGAAATATATTATTCATGTAACCCTTTATTCTGAATGAATAAGACAACAAGAGAGAAAGACACTCAAGGAATGTTGGTTTTTCCATTTGGGTTTCCAAGGTAAAATCTTTGTGTATTGTGTGATTGTTTTGTGATTTACTTTCTTGTTCAAACATGTCTTCTTCTCTTCTATTAGGTTTAGCATGGAAATTTGTATTTCCTAACATTTATAAACTCTAGGATAAATATCACATCCTTGAATTTTTCCTTGGAGGGCATAGTACCACCTAGATGAGGTTGGGGTGCCTTAGATCCCAACTAAGGCCAAGGGGGCTAGAGTGTGTGATGGTGAAATTATGGGAACATGGCTAGAGTTATACTCATTAGTAGAGTTGTGATATTAGGATTTGGATGCCTAAGGATGCATGCCTGGTTGGATTTGTAGAGGGATTTTAGGCCAACGTTAAAAAATTACTAGGGTGCATGGGTTAATGTACTAACCCATCGTTAGGATATTTAGACACTTATGAGATAGTTAATATCAACTTTGTCTAATGTGTTGCTAGTAAAAGTTTGTTTATTTAATATGCATTAGAATGCATTTGTAGTTAGGTAATATGCCGGTCGCGATATGTTCTCGATGTAGAGTGATATGACAATTCATATTCTCCTTGATCTTAATGCCTACATTGATATGTGGCTTAACACTTGATTGGTGCATGATCCCTATTTAAAGAGCATGGAGGGTCATTTGTTGATGATCGATTGTGATAAACTCTCTTATAAATCTCTCTAATATTTTTCCTTTGTATTAATAAATTGTTCCAAGTGGCCGTGTTGGTTGGGACCGTGGATGTTTCCTTGTAGGGGTTTTACCACATCAAAACTTCATTGTGTTGATATTTTATCTATTTTTGTGAGTGGTTACTAAAGGTGTTCATCTTATGTTGAAATACCAGTGTTGTTGAACATGGTATCAGAGTGCATTTGAAGACCTTCTCCTATTGTAGATCGAGACCTTGAAGTTGTGTTGCAACATCTTTGGTTTCTTCCATTTCTATACATTTCTGGGCCAAGAGGATTGTTCCATTATGTCATTCAGGAAAACTTTTCATTTCACTTGAAAATGTTTGTGTTTTCCCAAGATATGGCCATTTTAGTCAAATATGGAGGTATAAATCCCAAATACGCCCTTTTTGAATTTTTGCAGAGATAATATTTCAGTTTCTGTTTTTAATTTCCGGGTTGCTACTCTTTTAGATTTGTGTATGCTCTCTTCCATGTGCTATGTGTGATCTTGGAAAATTATAAACATAGTGAAAATGGTTTTCATGTCTATGTATTGTCTTTACCGTGTGCTCTGTGTGATCTCGGTAAATAAAAAATATAGGGAAAATTTTCATTTTTTGGGTAAAATAACCAAGATCTAACCCTTGTTGTCGTCGAGAAGCGACTTTTTTTTTCTTGTGTGAAAATATTTTTTATGAGCTCGCTCTCCAAGGATGTCAACAACAAAAACAAATAAAAATCCTCCTTCTTAACAATATAATGTGTTTTGCACTAGCTCACTTGGTTAAAAGTTGGTTTATTAAGTAAGAGGTCTTGAGTTCAAGTCTCTCTTATTTTATTTTTTTTGAAAATTTTTATGCATCCATTTTAAAGTGTATTTCACTTAATTTATAAAAGTGAATCACTAATAAATAACTTTAATATTTTATTTTAAATTATTTTGGATACAACTTTCATTTACAAAGTAAATTCATTGTAAAAGTGATTCTCACTTATTCTATAAAAGTGGGTCACTTTATAAGTAACTTATTTAAAAGTGAGGTTATAAGCACAATAAGGAGGAGCATTGCCACATGGGATGACTTCTACTTGCCACAAGGTCTTTGGTTACCGTTTATACTATTTTTATTAAATGGAATAACTTTCACATCCAAAGTCCATTTTTAGTGTCAGTTTATTTGAAGCAACCTATTTTTCCAAGATCTTTCCATCTAGACGTTCAATTTCATCTCTTTCTACATATTTTAATATAACATATCCTAGTGATCTTTTTCTTACTAGTACCAACTAATTCTCACAAGGATCCCATATGGAGGATGTATTAATAAGTAAAAGATGGTACCATATTACGTTGGGGAAAGAATTAGAATCCACTGATGATGAAAATGAATTCAAATGGGCCAATAAGAATGGTGAAGCATGTGGACTGGTTGAAATGTCCATATCTCCTAATTTAATATTTCACCTTCAAGGAATTGATGACCCTGATAATGCTTAGGAAAATCTTGAATTTGTGTTTGGTAAGAACAATATTGTTTGATCCCACCAGTTGGAGAATCAGTTAATGAATTTAAGTCCAAATTATTTTCCTTACATTGAAGATTACTTATCTAAGTTCAAAACACTTATACTTTCATGTATTGAATGAAAAATAGATCTTCTAGAATATTGATGCATATATATTATTCTTGCTAAGTTTGGTAGTGTATATTTTGTTTTTGTATATACCTTTTATGCCATCAAAGAATCTCTAAGGAGTGCTTATAAAATTCCCTCTCTTGAGTCCTTTTTTGACACTTTGATTAGAGAGCAAGACAAGATTATGAAATTTAGAGTGATCAAGATTGAAGGTACCTCCAACAAAGCCTTAATAGTCTATTAGAAAGATAAATCCAGGAATCCCAAGAAGCAACATCCTTGCCAAAACAATGAGCAAAACAAGGGTCCCAAACCCTCTCATCCAACTTCTGCTCCTAATGGTGACAAAGGGCCAAAATATAAAAGTAAGAAGATTGGTGATAGACATTGCAACTTTTGTGGGAAAGATGATCATGTGGATTCCAAATGTTTTAATAAGATGGAATCTTTAGAAGAAGTGATGAAGAAGAAAAACATCAGTATTGATTCTTTTTTTTTCTCATGGACATGCACTTTCTACTTCTTGTTTCTCCTTCAATGAAACTTCTACTTCTTCTTATGAAGAGTGGCTTATTGATTCTAGAGTGTCTTATCATATGGATAAGGATAAAGACATATTTTCTTCTCTAAATGAATGTAACACCAATAAAATATTTGTTGGCAATGATAGAACTCTTAGTGTTGTAGGGACTAGAACATTTCAGGAAGATAATGGTCATTTCGGTGATGTATTATGTGTTCCAAGTATTTCCTGCAACCTTATATCAATATATAATATCACTCATTCAGGTGAAGGTAAAATCATAGAGTTTTCACATCACCAAGTTGTAATCAAGAATATAAAAGATCCTAAGCATGTTCTCACAATTGGAATTGTTGATGATATTACTAGGTTGTACAAGTTTTACAACTTTGGGTAGTCGTATTTAACATTAGTTTTTTTTTCTCATATTGATGACTTGAGAAAACTTTGGCATGAACGGTTTGGTCATCTAAACTATTGCTCATTGCAACAATTATGTAATCAACAGATGGTGACTGGTCTTTTCTTGTTTATTGCAAAGATGGTGTTTGTGACAATTGTGTTCTTGACAAACATCATCGGGATAGTTTTGAAAAACGTGTCTCTTGGCATGCCTCAACCCCTTTGCATCTCGTTCAAAGTGACTTCTGTGGTCCACTTTATTCTCCTTTTTTTTTGGGTGTAATTATTTCTTAACTTTCATTGATGAATTTTCTAGATGCACTTGGGTTTACTTCTTAAAACTCAAGAGTGAAGTTTTTGAAAATTTCTTGGCCTACAAGGCCCTTGTAGAAAAGCAATCTGGACATCAACTTCAAAGGTTAAAAACAAGTGATGGAGGTGAATATGTGAACAATAAATTTACAAGTTATTTCACTGCACGAGGCATCCAAATGTAACACATTGCCCCATATACACCATAGAAAAATGGTGTTTATGAGAGAAAGAATCACACACTAAAAGAAATGGATAATTTTGTGATGCAATATAAGGGATTAAGTCTTAATTATTGGGTAGAAACCATTAATTGTGAAAATTACATAGAAAATCACACCCCCACTAAGGGTCTAAAAAATCTAAGACCATAAGAAGCATGGAATAAAATTAAGCCAGATGTAAGTCACTTCCATGTATTTGGCAATATAGCATGGACTCACATTCCCCATGAGAAAAAGTTTACATCCTAAAAGTAAGAAGTGTATTTTTGTTGGAAATTATGATGTAAAAGGTTACATACTTCTTCAACCTCATTCCAATGAAATTATTATTGGAAGAGATGTTAAATTTGATTAAAATATCTTGGCTTCCGAGCCTAATTCGACATGTGTTCCTTCTTCGGCCCATGATCCATCTTCGACGTTTGTGCCTTCTTCTATTCCTATTTTGGTTTCTTCTTCTTCGGATGATAATAGTGAGGATGAAAATCCACCTCTTCCTAACCACCTTCCTCCAGATGAGTCCAATGAACATGAAAATACACCAACACCACTGCTTCTTATATGGGTGCGTTCAACATGAGAATCAATTGGTGATCTAGTCGATGATCCTTCAGATTAGTTTCAGACTCGTTCATAGTTCCAACAAGTCTCTTCTCTTTTATCTCACGTTTTAGAGACTCATGATCCAGAGACATTTGCAGAAGCTTCAATTCATCCAAATTGGGATAAAACTGAAGGATCAGATCCCATAAGTGAGAGGGGGGGGGGTGTGAATCAGTGACACAATAATTTTATCAATTTTATTTTATCTATGCAAACATAATTTTGACACAATATTTATTGTGGAACCCAATGGGAAAAACCACAAATTCTTTTCTATTAACTGCAAAATGTGTTTTACATGTTACATAGAAGGAAGATATTCTTCCTTTTCGATCAACACCAACTGATCAGGATGCACCCACACCCTTATTCACCAGCACCAACTAGTAGGAGGCTGCAACCTCGTGTTTAGTCAGCTATAACTGACAAGGAATCACCAACTCCTTCTACAGGAACCCACCTACCCTTGCACCACCCAACCACTCTTGATTTTATGAATCTAGACAAACTTCTGTATTAGGTCTTTTACTGCATCTCTCTCTACTTCTTTGTTTTAATATATTCTCTGATTCAGACTACAGAGACACTCCTCTTCTCAACACTCTTCCTCATTTATATATTCTTCAAAATGATGTGAGAGTGACACACTGTGTCCCTTGGTTTTGAATCATCGTACCTCTTTGTTTATCTTAACCATAATCATTGATTATTATTTTTACTATGAAGGCTTTTCATAAATTGATCACATATGGATCAATTTCATCCTTTAAAATTGATCTCGAAGCTCTATTATTTTCATAGGAACCAAATTCTATGGAGGTGCTTCCTTCAAACCATTACATGCGATTGAGCGTTTACAAAATCACGAGCTTACCAATTACAACGACGTATTATATTTTATTTAAATATCTTATATCACATGACCAATGATTGTGACCTGACGCTAGGCTTAACGAGTTCTTGAGCGCTTATCAATTCAATGGTCATGATTCAATCTTCTGATGAGATGGACAGATGACGGAACTTCACCTTTCAGAACATAGGGTTTTCAACTTTTCAAACCTTCAAATCATATTAGACGGTTTATTTCACAGAAACGAATCAATGGTCAGATTTGATCCTTACACTCATCCTTTCATTGTTCAATTTGAAGGCTTGGAATTAATAAAACATTGAGATGGACGACTGTCGAAACTTCACCCTTCAGAACATAGGGATTTCAACTTTTCAAACTTACACTATCCTTCCACTGTACTATGATCAATGGTTGAGAATACACCCGAAGTGATCTTTCACATCGAATAACTCGTATCCTTGCTGACATGGTTTGTTGACATGGTCTGCCACACGTCCTTGCTGACATGGTTTGCTGATGTGGTTTTCCACATATCATTGCTAACGTGATCTCCCATATGTCCTTTGCTGACGTGGTCCGCCACATATCCTTTCTGACATCGTCTGCCATATGTCCTTGCTGACGCAATATTCCATATGTCTTTGCTGACATGGTATGCCCATATGGTCTGTCACATGTCCTCTTGAATCAGATGACTGAGGCTTACTTCATATGATCCAATGGTCAAGAATTTATTTCGGCTCTCTGGGCTTCAAGAATTTCAAATCTCAAACTGGAAATTTGAAGTGAGATTTTCCTGGAGCGTAACCTCCTCGCATCTTTAGACCTGGAGTGAATGATAGTCGTTTGATCAAGGTATTATATTAACAACTCAATTTGTATGTTGTTTTGCCTTGGTTTAAATCTAACATCCCTCCAACTCTGCTTATCCTATCCTTCCACTTTATTTGATCCGATGGCTGATAGGTATTCGGATAATTGAGAGCTCAACCTTTCTTCTTATCCTGTCCTTCCACTTAATTTTAATCTGATGGCTGATGAGAATTAGGATTTTCGAATTCTCAAACCTTTCATCTTATCCTTTCTTTCCACTTAATTTTAATTTGATAACTGAAGGGAATTTAGATTTTCAAATTCTCAAACCTTTCAGATTATCCTGTCCTTCCAATAAAAAGTGATCCAACAGTCATGAAGACACTCGAACCAGATCAACGATCAAGGATGATTTCAAAACCATAACTTTCAAGTATTTTAACTTGTCACCCAAGCTTCAAAATTTGAAGTTGTGCATTTGTTGGTGAGTCAACCACATTCATCGATCTTTGAAGCTATAAGATCTAACAGTCCTGGATAATTATGGGTTTAGAAATTGCACAATGTTTAATTCTCCTTTCACTCTCCACAATCTATCCCTATCATTGATTTGGTGATTGTGCATATGATGGTCATGACTAAATCCAACTAAATCTGATCGTTTGTTTGATCAACCACAGTCGTCGATATTTTGAGATTATGAGATCTGACGATCTAGACTGATTGCGGGATTGTAACAAGCGAGTCGTTTAATTCTTCTTTTGATCTTCACAATTCATCTCTACCGTTGATATGGAAATTGCACATCAATGATATAGATTTGATCTATGTTTCATCGTGCCATACCTACTAAGTTTTAATGATGATATGAGTTTCATCGTGCCATACCTACTGAGTTTCAACACACCATCTCTTCTAAGATTTGATCTTCATTCATTAAATCTCCTGAGCTTTAGTCTCTTCATATCGTCCAACTGTTTGACATCAATCATTATATATTGTTGACTAGTCCTCCAATGATTTCTTTTGAAATTCATTCGCCATCTCTTTTGAGATCTGATCGTCATTCACTAACCCTCCTGAGATTTTATCTCAACTTATCATCCAATCAATGTTATTGACTGTTTACATCAATGACAATATATCAGTGACATTATGTCCAACAAAAAAAATGAATGAATATATCACTTTTTAGTGGTGAACGATACTTGGGATCTTGTATCTTTTCTAAAAGGAAGAAAACTTGTTATATGTAAATGGGTCTATAGAACTAAGTATGCATCTGATGAAAGTATTGAAAGACACAAGGCTTGATTAGTTTCCAAAGGATTCTCCCAAGTTGAAGGAATTTCTTATAATGAAACCTTTTCCCCCATAGCCAAAATGAATTCCATCTTCCTTGTTCTATCCCTTACATCCTCACATAAATGGGAGTTCCATCAGATGGATGTTAAATCCAAATTATTGCATGGGGATTTGAAAGAATAAATCTACATGGAACAACATCTTGGTTATGTCCAGAATGAATCTAGCCTTATTTATTGCCTTAAGAAATATATTTGTGGTCTTAAGAAAGCTCCTCAATCTTGGTATGCGAAAATGGACAAATTTCTTCTTGACACCAAATTTTCTAAATGCCATTCTGACCCCAATGTCTATACCAAGAAAGTAGAAATTCATCTCATAATCCTTGTTCTTTATGTTGATGACCTTATCATCACTAGTAGTGACCTTAAAATTTTAACCCATGTGAAATCCAACTTTAAAAATAAATTTGAAATGTCATACTTAGGCTATTTTCATTATTTCCTTGGCCTCCAAGTTTTGCAAACCAAGGAAGGAATTTTTCTTTCCTAGTCTAAGTATGCTTCTGACCCTGTTCGTATATTTCACATGGAAGATTCTAAATGAACCCCTTCTCCCTTTCAGTCTTGTTGCTACTTGTACTTCTCTCAAATTTGATGTCACTTTGTACCATCAATTAGTTGGTATCCTCTTACAATTGACTCATACACATCCTAATCTTTCCTTTGTTGTTGGTCTTGTTTCCCGATATATGAAAAAAACCCATGAAATCCATTGGAAAGAAACTAAAAGGATACTTCAATATGTTCAGGGTACAATTCAGTTAGGGATACATTGTAGTTCATGGGGGAATCATGTATTGGTTGGTTTCATTGATTCAAATGGGTTTGACGACCCTGATGATCAAAATTATACTACAGGTTATGTTTTCATCCTTGGTTCATGACCCGTCACTTGGGCCTGTAAGAAACAATAGGCTATTTCTCTTTCTTCAGCAAAAGCAATGTACCAAGAAACTATTAATGCAATTCAAGAATCCTTATGGCTTCAACATATCCTTTCATATTTTGGATTCCAACAACAACATCTGACCACCCTTTGGTGTGACAATCAGAGTGCTATAAATCTTTCCAAAGATCCAGTTCAACATCAACACAAAAAACACATCGATCTACACATGCACTTCATTAGAAAGCTCATTTATGATTGAGCTCTTGAAGCGATCTTCTACCCTATAGAAGATCAAGTTGCAAACATTTTCACATTTAGTCTCTTACAAAAGCGAAGTTTTCCATAATTTGATCTATGTTAGGAGTTTAGGAAGTTATCATTGAGGGGGGATAGGATCTAATGCCTCATTCCTTCTCCTATTGTGTCGCCTTTGTAAACCCTTCAATCCTATCCCAAATTGCTCTTAAGGGGGGATGTTAGGATATTTAGACACTTAGGAGTTAGTTAAGATCAACTTCGTCTAATGTGTTTTTAGGTAAAAGTGTGTTTCTTTAGTATGCATTAAAATGCACTTGTAGTTAGGTAATTCGATGGTCATGATATGTTCCTGACATAGAGTGATCTGACGATTCATATTCTCCTCGATATTAATGGATACATTGATCCATGGCTTAGCACCCGATTGGTCCATTATATCTATTTAAAGGGAATGGAGGGTCATTTACCGATGATCGATTGTGAGAAAATCTCTTGTAAATTTCTTTGTAATATTTTTCCTTTGCATTAATAAATTTCTCCAACTTTCCTCGTTGTTTGGGGCCATGGATGTTTCCCCATAGGGGTTTTACCACATCAAAACATTGGTGTGTTGATCGTTGATCTGGTTGTGTGAGTGGTTATAGAATGTGTTTTTCCTCTGTTGGAATACTTGTGTTGTCAAACACCCATATTATAGGTACCACTCAAAAAAGGCCTTGGATCTATAGAACCCAACTAAGGTTGAGGATGCCATAGAGCTTGATGCCAAAAGTAACGAAATGGATTGATCCCGGATTATTTTTGGCATGAAATGAGAGCGGAGATATAATAAAGAAATATAACAAAATGTTGCAAGATATCTAATAATATAACAGAGATACAGTAATACACAATTTCTATTAATGAGCAAAATGTACAAAACTGTAGAAATATAGAGTGAAAGACTCGCTAAAATGGTGGCAGCTTATCTTTAAGAAGAGATGTGATGACTAATCACATTCATAAGAATATGATTATTAAAATGAGGATCCAAATACATTTTTAACATAAAGAAAATATAAAACCCTAACCATGGAAGATGAAAAGCCAACAGTTTTGTGGACCCCATTTTGGGTAGTTTGGTGTATCAACTTCTTGGTGGCGTAACTTTGGCATACAATCTCTGTTTGGGGTGAAAGATAGCTTGTTGTAAAGGTATCGATGAGGAGATTCATTTTGGGATCTCAATCAAAGCCTTTGACTATGATTGAGGTGCCCGATCGTGGGAAAAATTCATTTAGGACCTCAAAATGGCCCCATAAGTTTAGAAACTGAAAAAATGCTAAAATGGTAAATTGATAGAAGAATTTTTTGAGCCAGTTGGAATAGATGGGTGGCCATTGATATCCACCTCGATCAATAATCCCTCCTTAGGAAGAAATTGTCTTTATTGCATTGATTTTTTGGGGAAGAGGGGAAAGTGTTTGTTGAATTTGAACCTTGGTGAGTTGCTTTCCTTGTTGGAGAAGTTGTGTTGCAAGGCTTGTTGAAGGCTGCAATTAACATGTTGTTGGTGAGGTTGAATATGTTCAACAAAATTGTTGTAGCTTGGCTTGAATGGGAAGTATGTAGGCACCCTCGTAGGTGAAGAAAATATATCTTCTTTCTCTTCTGCAATCTTCTTCTACTGGATAGAAAGGTCTTGGGCCAAGGTTGCAATGGTTGCAGTGTCCTTATGTTCACCTTTTGAACAGATTCCGAAGAAGATGAATTTTGTAGTATGAGATACTACCTTGTGGAAATGTTTAGGTGGAACAGTATTCAAAACTACCTCTGGTATCCTATAGAGATGATCCCCTAGAGTAACAATGACACTACGAGGTCGAGACTCGTAGATAACATGGTGCTTCCACATATATGGTTGGCCCAAGAGAACATCACATAAATCCAGTGGGGAAACATCACATAATACCTTATCCTTGAAGGGTTGGATGTTGTATGACAATCGACACTACTGGATGACACGAAGATCATGTCCCTAGCGAAGCCACCCAATGTTGTATGGTTGTGGGTGTGGTGTTATCAACAATCCCAACAGTTTCATGACCTCTACTAAGATGAGGTTCTTCTGGCTTCCATTATCAACAATAAAATGCAGTGGGGTCCCCTTCACCCACATCTGTGAATGAAAAAGGCACTCCCCCTCTTCAGGATCTATTGGTTCTTCTGGTTGAATTGTTGCAGCCATGGCAATAGTAGTGGGGTTTGCGTCGACAATTTGTATTTTTCCATTATTTTTTGAATCTAATTATGAATCAAGGTTCGAATCCTTGTATTTGATATTGGCCACTAATTATTGTGTTGAGCGAAATTCATCTATTTTGTGCCAGGGAGTTTTTGGAAGTCACACCACTTTCTAGTTTCATTCTTTGTCTTTCCCTTACCCTTTTTTTCTTGTGGCTTGGATTAGTTTTTAGGAGGCTATTTGTTAGGGTCGTCTTTATCATAATTTTGTTGTTTTGGATTTTCAGACCCAAAATCCTATTCGTTTTGGTGCTTAAATTTGGGTTCAATATTGGCAACATATCAATAAGAAACTCCCAACAATGAGATGTCTAGAAAATCCATTTCAGTTTGGATGTATGATCCATATTTTATGGGCAGAACAAAAATGAATACAGAATATTGTTATTCTTAACATAGAGACACAAGAATAACAGAGATACATTGACAAAGATACAATAAAATTGGTTTATATTGAATAAGAAAATGTGTTGAAACTATAAAATGCAGCGGAAAACAAGATTGCTAGAATGGTGGTCGCTTATCTCTAAGAAGAGATGTGACGACTGCTCTCATTCGCAAGAGTATGGTTACAATGAGGCTCTCCAAGAATTTTTACAATAAACAGGAATACCAAAACCCTAGACATCCAAAAACCTAACCCTAGGAGATGAAGCTCCAAAAATCATGTGGGCCCCATTGGGGTAAGCCAGTACATCAACTTCCCATGGTCATAACTTTTTCACACGCTCTATGTTTTAGGTGCACAATATCCTGTTGAAAAGGTATATCCAAGGACTACACATTTTTCCATCAAACTTTGACTTTGTCTACATTCTAACTATGGAAAGCCCTAAAAATATTTTTTAGGGCCTCAAAACAACCCCAGAAGTTAGGGACCCGAAAACTAGGAAACAACTACCAAACTAGAAAAATACCAAAATGAGCTAGTTGGAATAGGTGGGAGGCCACCGAAATCCATATGGATCAATCTTCACCCTTGGGAAGAAATACTCTCCATTGCATTGAGTGTCGAGGAATTTTTTGTTGAATTTGGCCCCGGGTGAGCCACTTGCCCTGGTGCAGGAGCTTCCTTGCTCTAACAACTTGATAAAGATGGATCCTTTGTTGGTGAGTTACCTTGACCCGTGTGTCCACAATCGGATCATTAGATTCCCATTTCATGCATTCGGGGTTGAGATCTGTTTGTTTCAATTGTTCTTCTATCTTTGAGGTGTCCAAAAATGGTGGGAAGTATGGTCGAAGGAGATCTACGTTGAACATTGGGTGAATGCCAAGGAAAGGGGGAATGTTGAGCTAAAAGGAATTGTAACCCACAACATTGGTGATGTTGTAAGGTCTGTAACGGAGTGGGTGAAGCTTCTGATGGGGCCCTATAAGGAGCTATTTCTGCAAGTGTAACCACACTTTGTCTCCCACTTGAAACTTATGTGGCACCCGATGTTGATCATGGCACTGCTTGTACTTGGAATTGGACTTCTGTAAAATATCCCGAACCTGTTGGTGGATGTGTTGGATCAACTCAATGAACTAGGAGGATTTTTCAGCTTCAGTTGGATCAGGTGATGAATTGACTGAGGTGGTCGCAAGAGGTAGTGAAACATCCATGGGACCCAGTGGTTAGAATCCCAACTTGACCTGAAAGGGATTGTGGCTGGTTGAGTTATGTAGGGCTCTATTGTAGCTATGTTGAACATTGGGAAGACTCTCATCCCATGTGCGGGGGTGATTGGAATTGTACATACACAAAATATTCACTATCATCTGATTGATGACCTTAGTTTGGCCATATGTCTGGGGGTGGAAGGAAGTGGACTTTGTGATCTTGGTGTCCAGTAGTAACCAGAGGCTCAACTAGAATGTACTGAGGAATCAATTGTCCTGATCCAAGACAATGGTTTGTAGGATTTTGAAATATACCTAGACTCGTTCAAAGAATATATTGGCAGTGGCCTTTGTTATGATGCTCTTCTTGCAGGCAACCAGGAACGCCATCTTGGAAAATCGATCAACAACCAAAAAGACACAGTCATTTTCCCTCTTGGTGGATGGAAGGTTCATCACGTAGTCCATTGCGATGGATTCCAATGGCCTATCAAGAGTAGGCAGAGGGTGTACATGCCTTGTTTCTTAGTGCTCGATTTGGCAATAACGCAGGTAGTGCATGACCTGATATACTTGCTGACATCATGTCGAAGTTTCGGCCAGTATAAATGTTTATGCAACACTACCACTGTCTTTTCAACTCCAAAGTGTCCTACCACCCAACTGTAGTGGGCTTCCCAAATCAACTCCGCTCACTTTCTTGATGGAACATAAAGATGGCCCAGTTGACACAATAGCCCTTCCTAAAGATGGAAATTAGCGACACCTGAGTTTGAGCCCAACATTTGGTATGTGGTGGTGAAGTCAGGGTTTGTCTCATAGATGTTGGGCCATCTGGGAGTCTCGTGGCCACAAGATTCTATCACCATGGTGAGTGTCACAACTGGAGGTTGGCTGAGTAAATCAGAGACTCAGTTGGTATTGCATGTTTTATACTTGATGTTGAGGTGGAACTGTTGCAAGTATGTGGAGAACTTCTAATGGTGGTCATTCTACAATTTTCCTTGTGTCTACATGACCTATAGTGGTTTATGATCTGTGTGGATGAATGTCTCCTTCCTAATAATGTAATGTCTCCACTGGCAGCAGGATTTCACATTGAAGTACATTTCTTTGTCATATGTAGGGTACTTATGGACAAAATATGATAGTGTCTCACTATGATAGGCCATGGGGTGGTTTTTCTAAGTGAGAACTGCACCCAAATCATAGTCCAAAGCATCTATATCGAACTCAAAGGGTTATTTCAGGTACGATAATGAAGGTATTGGGGATGAGCACAAGCGTTGATTTAAATCATTGAACACTTGTTGTCAGGATAGGCCCCACACAAATGTTTCCTTACCACCACCCCTGGTTACTTAGCTGAGTGCCCATGCAATATGGGAGAATCCTAACACGAGCAAGGCCTAAGAAGCTTCGAAGCTCAGTGAGTGTGGTTGGGGTTGGCCAGTCATGGATGACCTAGATATTGGATGGATCCACATGCACACCATTTTTATCCACGATGTAGCCTAGGTACTAGACCCTGTCCATGCCGAAGGAGCATTTTTCCAAGTTGGCATATAGCTTGTGTTGCCGCAAGGTGTGAAGAACCTGTTGAATATGCTGCAAGTGTTCCTCCCAAGTCTTGTTGTAGATGATATGTCATCTAGATACACCAATACAAAAGTATGGTGAAATTTCATAGGATATCGTCCATCATCCTCATGAAAGGTGCTAGAGCATTTGTCAAACCAAAGAGCATGACCAACCATTCAAAAAGACCTTATTTTTACTTGAAGGCATTCTTCCATACATCTGTTTGTTCTATGGGGACCTGGTGGTAGCCAGAATTCAGATCAATATTACTAAATTATTTCCCCCCCTTGACCTAATCAAGGAGATCGTCTATTATTGGAATCGGGTACCAGTTCCTGACTTTGATTTTATTTAGGGCCCGATAATCAATACAGAGTCGCCAAGTCCCATATTTCTTCTGCACCAACACGATTGGGCTCCCACAATGAAATGAGATGGGACGGATGTCCCCCTTGTGGAGAAGTTCTTGGATATGTCACTTGATCTCCTATTTCTCTAATAGAGAGTTATGGTAGACTGGCCCACTAGGCATCGATGCATCGGGGTGAGATCGATGGGATGCTTGACCTAATTTTTTAGAGGTACCCCGATAGGTGAGGAGAATATATCTTTTTATTTTTCCACGACCTTATCCACTTTATTTTTCTATCTAGAGAGATCGGTCATAGAGGCCCTGGATGTGGCTGCAATCTTTCACTCACTCTCAGAGTGAATCATGAAGAAGAAAAACTTATCGGTTTAAGAGATGACCTTCCTTCATTGCTTGGCAGAGATCAAGGAAATAATGCTAGGTGGGACTGCCTCAGGTGTCCTATATAATTTCTAGTTCAAAGTAATAATAACACTGCAAAGCCTAGAGTCATATACAACATGAAGTTTCCATAAATAAGGTTGGTCCTAAAGAACATTACAAAATTCGAGAGGAGAAACAACACACAATACCTCATCTTTGAAAGGCTTGATGTCATACGATAGGCGACACTGTTGGATGACACAAATATCACTTCCTTGGCGGAGCCATCCAATGGTGTAGGGATGTGGGTGTGGCATTATCGAAAGGGCTAGACGTATGATGAACTATTATGAGATGAGGTTCTTATGGATACCACTATCAACGATAAAGTGAAGCAGGGTGCCATTTACCAACATCTTTGAATGAAAGAAGCACTTGCCTTCTTCTATCTCATCTTTCTCATCGGGGTGGACCTTGGTGGTAGCAACAGTAGCACTAGGTTCCACGTCAATGATTTGTCTCCCCCTTTCTGGTTCTGACTCAGAGTCAGAACCCACATCTGATTAAGAGGATTTCACACCAGCCACCAGCGAATGCTTGGAGTGACAATCAACAATGTTATTCTAGGGGATCTTATGGAAGTCACACCACTTCCCGATATCTTTTTTTGTCTTTTCGATGTCCTTCTTTGCTTACGGCCTAGACTAGTTTTCCTGAGGTTTTCCTTCTTTATATTTTTCCTTTGTTCTATGGGTTGGGGTTTCCATTTACTTTCTTCTGATGTGAGGGGTTCCCAAGCCCAAATTTTTGTGTCTTTTGTTTAAAATTTTTCTCAATTTTGATGACATATCGATAGGTCACACCCAAGGATGAGATGTCAAAAAACTCCATTTCATCCTATATGTATCTATGCAGACCATTGTGATACTTTAGCACTAGATGTCACTCAAAATATTTGATACCCATTTTGGTGCGCAGGGTATGGAATAAATTTGTGAACTCTGGAACCTCTTGGTCTCTTTCCTATCACAGTGTGGTCCATTTTGTATACAGGTCGTCATAACTTATGATAGGGTAGTGTTGTTCCTTGATAACATCCCTAAATGACTCCCAGGTGACCGCGACTATAAATAATGAGGTTTCCTCTATTTCCTTTTCCTCACAGAAATTATCCCACCAATATTTGACATGGGAGATGGCTTTGAGGAGCACAAACGTAATATTTTCTCTGTTCGAAAAGTTATGGAAAAAAAAATACCCTTCTAGCAGATTTAATCGTTTGTGTATAGCATCTGCATCTATTTGACCTTCAAATATGGGAATATAAAATTTGATTTGTACCTTGAAGGGGAAAGTGCCTCTGTTCGAGGAATATGTGTCACCTGTTGGTAGCTACCGAAGGATTTTCACAAAATTATCCATCATTTCGTTCCTATGTTGCGTGAGGGATTCCTCGAGAAATGTTTTGAAAGGATATCTTGTCCCATCATATTTTTTTTTCCCTCCATGAGAGGTCACTTGGGCATGCCAAAGATTTTTTTCTCAAGAGAAACAAGCTAAAGACCCAATTCTTTGTACCCTAACCTCATCATGGACATTCATTAAGAATGATAAGGGGTACTACTATGATACCACTGATCCAGATTTTATGAGCAGAAAGAAAATGAATATAGATTATTATTATTCTTAACACAGAGACACAATAATAACATAGATACAATAACATAGATACAGTAAAACTGGTTTCTATTCAATAAGAAAGTGTGTTGAAACTGTAAAATGCAACAGAAAATAAGCTTTCTAGAATGGTGGCGGCTTATCTCTGAGAAGAGATGTGATGACTGAAAATTTGCAAGAAGATGGTTACAATAAGGCTCTCCAAGAATTTTTACAATAAATAGGAATTCCAAAACCCTATACATCCAAAAACCTAACCCTAGGAGATGAAGCACCAAAAGTCATGTGGGCCCCATTGGGGTAAGCTAGTACATCAACTTCCCAGGGTCGTAACTTTGGCATACGATCTTTGTTTTAGGCACACGATAGCTCATTGGAAAGATCTATCTGAGGAATGCACATTTTACTATGAGACTTTGAATCCATCCACAATTTTATTTTGGAGATCCCTAAAAACGTTGTTTAGGTCCTCAAAATGGCCCCGAAAGTCAAGGACCCGAAAACTAGGAAAAAACTGCCAAATTGGAAAACTTCCAAAATGAGCCAGTTGGAATAGGTTGGAGGCCACCGAAATCCATCCAGATCAATGTAATTGTGTAGAGAACCATGGTATTTCAGAATGAAATTCTGCTAAGAAACTTTGATACCCATATTGGTGCACAACGTATGGAAGGTATTGGTGAAACTCCAACACTACTTGGTCCCTCTCTTGATCTAGCGTGGTCCATATCATGTACTGGTCTTCATAGTTTTCAATGGGGTGATATTGTTCCTTGAATGCATCCACAAAAAAATACCAATTTGGTCGGCTCCATTATTCCAGACTCCTCTGTGGAACTTTTCTCCCAGTAAGTTTCCCACCAATGTTTGACATGGGGGAGAGCCTTAAGGAGTGTGAAGGTGATCTTTTCCCTATCGAAAAAATTGTGAACAGAGAAATAAACTTCTAGTAGATTCAACCATTTTTCTAGGGAATCTGCATCTATCTGACCTTCAAATATGGGAATGTCAAAATTAACTTGTACCTTGAAAGGAGAGGTTCCTCCAAAGTGGTCGCTTGATGAAGACGTGCCTACTACTATTGCTAGGTGTTGAAAGATGAGGGAAAATTTTTCCATCATTTCATCCCTCTGTCACGTGAGAGATTTCTCAAGAAATATATTGATAGAATCTTTTGGTCCATTGTTTTTCTTTTCTTCCACCATGGAGGTTTTCTTGGATGTGCGAGAGAGATTTTCTTCAAGAGAGACAAGATTGAGACCCAACTTGCTATACTCCAACCTCGTCGAGGATGTTGGAATTTTTACAGGAAGAATGTTCTTATCATTGATGGCAGGAAAAACAATGAATCAAACCTTGAGAGTGCAGAAGACGAGAAATCTCAGAAGAGATAGTGGTTTCCAAAAGTACAAATGAGGTCCAAGAGACAGACTCACAGGAGGAGAAAAGGTCAAGACTCATGAACACTTAGAAATCCTTCTAAAGTCAGAGAGATCATAAGCTCAGGAGGAAGATTGATAGTGGTCGTTGGATCACCAATCCAAAGGATCAACAATCCTTGGATTAAATTAATGAAGGATAGGTTAAGCAAGGAAAAATGATTGAGAATTCGATCATCCAAATTTTCGTTAGCCGTCGGATTGATTCAAGTGAAAGGACAAGATAAACAAGGGATGAGATATGAGATCTCAATCACCTAAATTTCCGTCAGTCATCGGATCGAAATAAGTGGAAGGACATGATAAGTTAGATGATGCACTAATCTCAGCAGTTGATAATCGGGCACTCAGATCTACGATCGATAGGGAATATTGGACCCCTCCAAGCTTTCTTCCTTTAACCGTTTGGGGGGGGTCCGAGTTGGTGGTATTTCTCATCTGGGACCCTCATATGTGTCACCTTCTTGTCAAATCGGACCCCCCTCCCTCATTACCACTTACCGCCTAACCCCCCCTCCGAGAAAACCACCAAACCATTCATACATACCACCTCTGTAGTTTGACATCACACTCCACTACCTGTTACATGTCACACTCCACTACCACGCTCTGCCTCCACCTCCACTACATTGCCCACACGTATCACCCATGTCAGAATACCACATCAAAAAGGACATGTGGAAGACCAAGTCAGCAAGTACACATGGCATAATCAAATGATGACAAGTGTCAAGAGGAAATTGGCTTGTGCCATGTCAACAAGTGACGTAAGAAAGCTACGTCACTTTGGGAGATTTACTTCGAAAGTTTCATCACCAAAAAATGTCAAAAGTCCCGAAGTCCTGAAGGGTGAAGGTCCGAAGTCACTCTCAGCCGTCCAATATGAAGATCACTTCTGGTGCATTCCAAACTATTGATCTATTTTAGTGGAAGGACAATGTAAGTGGAAGTGTTAACTGACAGCAAGCGGTCTCCACCACTTATGACTTGCGTGGTAGGTGATCACTTCAGAGGAAAATGGAGCAGCGAATTGTAAAAGTCCTGAAGTCCCAAACATCGAATACCCAAAGAAGACCCTGGTTGTTGATCGCCAAGAAGGGTATGTGTCAGAAGATTATGTATTTGGGTGAAGGCACTCTGGGAGAAACGAGTGCATAGGAGCTGAAACTCCCGAAGCTCAAAGTGTTGAAGTCACTCATGATCATTGATCATGTGGGAGGGTATGTGTCAATATATCATTGAATCTAGGTGAAAGAGTTCATGGAAAATCGAAGCACCAAAGAGTCAAAAAGGCCAAAGTCCCAAAGTGGAGGATAGTCGTTGGATTAAGGAGGACATATGTCAACATATCTTCCATTTTGGAAGATATCTAGTCCAAAGAAACGAGAAGTTGAGATTAGAAATCTTTGAAGTCTGGAGACCTGAATGATATCTCGAACATTGATCCGAGAGGGACACACGTAAGTGGATTGTAAACTCCGGAATATTGGCATACGTAGAAAAGCAAGGTTTGAGATTTGAAACTCCCAGAGCCTGGATCATGAAGTAAATCATAGCCGTTGATTTAGGAAGGCTAGATCTGATCTACAGACTTGAGAGAATAGATCTGAACCGTTCGTTCAGGAGAACCATCGAGATCATGAGATCGATGGTCTCGTCCCATTGTGGGGATTGAATTTGCGCGAACTTTAAAATGTTGAAGGTGGGCTATAATCGAAACCATGGTTTTGGAGAAAGGACGCGTGGAGCTATGTAGTGAATTGCAGGGAAAAAAGCAGGTTTCCCTCAAATTTCCTTTGGATGCACCCGCAATCGTGTGGTCCCATGAGATCTTCACCCAAGTTCATATCAAGAAATGGAGCTAGCACTCACTAGACTAAGATCAGGAAGAGCCTTTTGAATATGCATTTGGTCACTGCCAGTGGTCATGTAAAGGAAGGGGCTTGGAAGCCAAAGACACAAAAATCGAATGACTATAACTACCAGAGAATACAAAGAGTTATGACTGCCATAGAAGCCAGAGAATCTCAAGATAATGCACGCTAATGATGAAAACATTTACTATAACCTCCAGGGAAGATGAAGAGTTTGAATGATGATCAGGGAGAGGACTCGAGGTGAGAAGGACATGCAGAATAGAAAAGACAATGTTTTTTCTCAAGAGTGATGCATGTGGGAAGGATGAGATGCATTGTGTAATCTGAAGGGGAGATTCGTGGTGCATTAAAGTGTGTGCATAGGTAGCACAGAGTATAAAAGGAATAAGAGAAGCTAAAAAGTGGTGGTGTTGAGCGCAGAAAAAAAAAGAGAGCAGAGCATAGAAATAAATAGAAGCATAAGAAGAACAGTGCATAGAAGCTGAAGAAGGCAGAGGAGACAGGGAGATGTAACATACCATATCAAAGACAGATCAAGTAAGTAAAGTTTTGTAATATTCAATGAAGGTGGTAGGGTGGTTCTAGGGAGGATAGAAGTCCTCTAAATTCTAGTTGGTGTTAGAATATATTCTGGGAGTTGGTGCTTCCATATAGTGGGTGCTAGAGAAACCTGGGAGTTGGTGCTTCCATATAGTCGGTGCTAGAGAAATATTAGAGTTGGTGATCTCTGCAAGTTGTAGATTTCTATCAGAGGTTGTAGCCTCATATTTGAGTTGGAGCTCAAAGACTATCATGTACATGAAAATTGGAGCTTGATTGACATCCTAAGAATAAGAGGTTTTCACCCTTATGGATTTCCTCATGAAAATCAGCGTGTTTGTATATTCTGTGTGATTGATCATTGTATATCTATGCATGTTAATTTATAAGCAACACATCAAATAATAATCTAGAAAGAATCAAAAAAGGGAAAAAATTTCAAGATTATATACATAATTGATTCACCCCCTCCCCTCTTAGTTATATTTCCAACAATTGGTATTAGAGCCAGTGCCTTTGATCAAAGGTAGATCCATAAGCTTTAACATGACTAGTCATGATGGAAGTTCAACTAATAGACCCCCTCTATTTGATGGAACAAACTTTTCCTTCTTGAAAATAAGGATGAGAACACATTTAATGTCTTTAGGAGCTAATGTCTTTAGGAGCTCAAAAGGTGATACGCTAGAGTTTATATTTAATGCAAAAGTAATGAATTCCATCCTTAGTGGACTTGTTGAAGCCGATTTTGTCCAAGTCATGCACTGTGATTCAAATTTTTTTATGTGGGACAAGACGATAAGTAGTTATGAAGGTAATGAAAAGGTGAAAGATGCAAAACTTTAGACTCACAGACTGAAATTTGAGTAGTTAAAGATGGATGAAGACGAAACTATCAGTAAGTACTTCTTATGTATAGAAGAACATGTCAACACTATGAAAGGCCTAGGTGAAATGATAGATGAATCTTTTCTAGTCCAAAAAATATTAAGATCTCTTCCTGATAGATTTAACTCAAAGGCCTTTGCTATAGAGGAAATAACTGATCTCAAAACATTGACTCTAGATCAACTTCTTGGAACCCTAACATCTTATGAAATTAGAATCACCAAAGGTAAATCCACTACAAGAGAGGCATATTTTAAAGTAGAGAAAAACACAGACTCCTATATAGATGAGATTGAAGCAAATTTTGTGAGAATACTAAAGAAAGGATCAAGCAAATACAAAGGTAATCTGCCCTTCAAATGTTTCAATTGTGGTAAGATAATTCATTTTTCATCTAAGTGTCCTCACAAAAGAAAGGATCAGACATATGATGATGAAGAGAAGCACAAACACAAGAAGGTCTATAAAGAGAATAATTTTAAGAAGAAAAGCCTTTATGTAAACAATGATGATGATCCCTGAGATGATGAAAGCAGTGACTCTTCTATTGAAGAAAAAATAAATGATTTCATGCTATTAGATTTAGAATATCTAAACACTGAAGATACATGAAGCGAGTTTGTTGATTGTGAAGCAGTAGTAGATCTTGAAGGAGAAATTGTCAGTGCCATGGAAGAGATTGATAGACTTAGAGAAAAGAAAAGAAAAGAAAAAAACAGTTACTTCTCAAGCATGAGAAAACACGCAAGGAACCATGTGAAGAAATTACTATGATGAAGGTTAAGTTAGAATAAGCTAAGAAGATTGAAGACATCCTCAAATAACAATTGAAGGAAGCAAAAAAAAAAAAGTGAAAAATTGGAAGCTGAAGTAGTGACTGTCATAAAAGATCTAGAGAAATTTTAGGCCTTATATCATCATAATCTGACAAGTATTAAAGCCTCAGAATGATTAGCCACCATTCTGAATCAACAAAGGAATTCAAAGTTTAAAACTAGTTTGGGTTATGAAGAGGGATCAAGTAGTGGTCAATCAGATATGTGACAAAGGATGTGAAGTCACTTTCACTGCCAAGAATTGTAAAATAAAGACAATAAACACAAGAGAGTTTATTGCAAAAGGGATTAGAACTGAAAACAATGTATATGTTTTGAAGGAAGATAAGGAGAAATGTCATTTAAGAAAATTTGATGAAATTTGGTTATGGAATAGAAGGCTTGGACACCTGAATTTTGGTCATAATGTCAAACTGAATAATGAAGGTGTTGTGAAAGACCTTCCAAAAATATCTAAGCCTAATAACTCTGTATGTGAATCCTTTCAAATGGGTAATCTGACTCGTGCTCAATTCAAATCAAAGAGTTTCACATCTTCAGAGAAACCACTTCAAATTGTTCATATAGATCTGTGTGGACCATGATGAAAGGAAGGTATTGGAGGAGAATGTTACTTTATGATAGTCATTGATAACTTCTCCAAAATTACGTGGGTTTCCTTTCTGAGAAAAAAATATGATGCGTTTGAGAAGTTCAAAAAGTTTAAGGCATTAGTTGAGAATCAAACAGAAAGGAATTTAAAGGCAATTCACTCAAACAGGGGAGGATAGTTTTTGTCAAGAGACTTCAAAGAATTATATGACAAACATAGAATTAAAAGAGAATATACTATTTCAGGTACTCCTAAAAAAATGGAGTTGTAGAACACCAAAATAGATCAGTTCAGCAAATGGCAAGGGCTATGATGAGTGAAAGGGATATTTCACAAACCTTCTGGGTGGAGGATATTCACACGGTTGTTTGTATTCTAAACAAAGCGCATCTAAGGCCGAACAATGATAAAACTCCATATGAGTTTTGGTTTGGTCGACCTGCATCAATATAGCACTTCAAAGTATTTGGAAGTAAATCCTACATCAAGAATAATGATGATCATCTAGGAAAATTTGATAGTAGAGTTGATGAAGGTATCTTTTTAGGATATGAACTGAACAGTAAAGGATACAAATGATTTAACAAAAGAGTGCATAAATTGGTAGACTGCATTAATGTTTGAATTGATGAAGAAGTGTTAATCCCTAAATAGTGGCTCATTACCCCTTAATTGGGGCATATTAGATTAGTAATGTTATTTTATTTATGCCGGCTTTATTCCATTAGTTGTAATTATACCTCCTAGTCTCTTATATATACCAAGGAGACATTTTCATTTTGAATCATCTTGGAATTGTACATTTATGTGGGAATAAGGAGGTTTCCCCCTCGAAGAGGCTTATTATATGAAGTTCTCTATTTTTCAAGGTGTTGAGTACTTGTTCTGAGGTTTTTCTATGCTATATTGATATTTGGTTCTTAACATATGGTATCGGAGCTCAAGGTCTTGGAGTTTCGCTGCTACTTCTGAGACACCTTGAACTTTTCTCTATAACTTTTTTTATACAACATTTCAGAAGGAACAACTTGTAGGATATTTAGTAGACGGATCAAGGTATGTTGGGTTAAAATTTCAGCTCCTGAGGCCTTATACTTTCAGAGATATAGCCTGTGTAAAATAGGGTTCTGGAATCATACTGAACTGATTCATTGTGTAATTCTCATTATAATTTTTCTTTTGTAACGTTTCAGACCCTGAACTCTGGAGGATATTCACAAAAATTAGTAAGGTAGCTATGGTAAAAAATTTAGATTCGGTTTCATCTGAAATGTTTAGATACACCCTGTGGAAGATAGGGTATCTGACTAGTCATATTGACTAATCTCAAGAAGGTGTTCCAGGTAAAACAATCATAACTTCTTCCTAGAGTGTCCAAATTGAGTGACACTAGTTGCATTGGATATTACACAGTCTGTAGTATTTCTGGTACAAGTTTCAAAATTTAATATCAATCATTTTGTGTGGGGCACACTATACAAGTGAGATGTCCTGGAAAGGCCAAAAATAAGCAAGTTGTAGGGAAGTTACCATAAATTCCACTTGGCACATCCAATTTTGATCATACCTATGGAATTGCAGAGAAGACATATCATAGAACTACAAAACATAAAGTTTCATACCCATAAGGACCGAAACTTTGGAGATACAATAGAAGAAATATTGTCTAGAAGAACCAACTCAAAATCAAGTTTCAAAAGTGATACTTGGCCAACATGACACCCAAAAAGGGAACTTCTACACCAAATAAGCCTCCAAAAAATCCTACATGGACTCTTGATGAAGGTGAAGAAATGTGTAGGGACATAAATGATTTACAAAAGAAGACAGTAACAAAAGATGAACTACAAGAGATGATGGGGGTTTTAAAAGGGGAGATCATGGAAGGATTGAAAATTTTCATAATAGAGAGGACACCTGAAAGTGAAAATGTATCCCATGAAATTCATGATGAGGACACAAAGAAGGTGAATGAAGAATGGAGAAACTACAGCTTTGGGTTGAAGACCAACCATGTTCCTAAGATCAATATGAGTAATTTTTATGGCAAGGACACAATCACATGGATACTTCAAATGGAGCAATTATTTGATCTACATAATGTGCCACATACACAAAAGGTACGAACTGCTTCTTTATATTTAGAGAACCCAATCAATTTGTATGGTATTGATGGATTTGTTCTCACAAATCACTTGTCACTTGGACAATGTTCATGAAAGAAATGATAGCACACTATGAATATACAAGGAACAATACCTTCTTTAGCCAATTGATAAATCTCAAGCAAAAGGGTTAAGTTACATAGCACATTGAGAACTTCCAAAGATTGAATATAAAGGTAAAAGATATTCCATATGAGCACTCGATTGATGTATTCATAGGAACTTTAAAGAATAAAATTCAACATGAGGTTCACCTTTGGGAACCCAAATCATTGGAGAATGCATTTAGGGTGGAAAGAAATGTTGAAAGTAAAAGTATGGATATGGCTACTAGAAGGACCAATCCTAATAGCTATAGAGAGAATAATTATCCTTCTTCTAAAACACCTCAACCTACAAGTTTTACACCTCAACAGCTGGAGGAAATAAAAGCAAAAGGCTTATGCTTTAATTGTGACAACAAGTACAGTAAGGGACATAAGTGTGGTGAGAAGAAATTATTCTACATATATTGTGAAGAGGAAGAAGAATTAGAACAAGAACAAGAACTATCTCAAGATGAAAATGTAGAAGCAATTTCTTCTGAAGAGTTGACTCCCACGATATCATGTAATGCATTGGATGGAATTAGTGCTCCTCAAACCCTCAAGATCGAAGGATATACAAAAATAAAAAGGTAATAGTCTTAATTGATTCTGGTAGTACTCATAATTTCATTCACTATAAATTAGCCAAAGATCTCAATTGCTTTGTATATCCAACACCAGAGTTTCAAGTAATGATTACAGATGGAGGAACTATCAATTGCTTAGGAATATGCAATAAGATCAATCTTACTATGGGAGAATATGTAATGAATAGTCCAATGATTGCTATACCCATGGGTAGTGTTGATGTTGTACTAGGAATCCAATGGTTACAATCATTAGGAACAATGGATTTTAATTTTCAATAACTTTTGATGAAATTTTCATTGGAAGGAAAAGAAATTGAGTTAAGATTTTTCACAGGGAAACCCGATAAGGTGATAAGCTCTAATGGTATGACAAAATTATTGAAAAAAGGGCATCAAGGTGTTATTGCACAACTATGTTCACTAGATGTTCAAACATCTAAGCCATTTATTCCTCTAGATCTCCAAGGGATCATTGATAAGCATTCC
>JZKD02S2316805.1:232746-254647 GCA_000966675.3 Picea glauca | reverse complement strand
GACAAACCGAGATAGTGAACAAATGTCTGGAAGGATACCTTCGTTGCTTTGTCTCTGATAAACAAACACAATGGTTCAAATGGTTACCCTTGGCAGAATGGTGGTATAACACTTTGTTGCACCTCTTTTTTCACCTAAATGAACAAAACATAGGTTCTTACAAGCTTAGTTTGGTTAGATAAGAAAGACAGTTGTAAAGGAAAAGGGTTAGAGAAAGAAACATAAAAGAACTAAGAAATAAACTAAGAAATAAAAGAACAACTAAACTATTTGAGCATAACGACATAAGAACAAAAAACCAATAAGACTCATGTCACCAATGGCAAGGATTATATTAGTGAAAGAAAACACCAAGAAGAAAGAGGTCCCTATTGTGATTTAATCTAAGAAAATCTTTGAAACTAACCTAGATTGTGATCATGTGGGCATGTATGGGCCTGTTACAAAACCTTTAAACTTCCCTAGTGATTTAATCTAAGAAAGTAAATTTCAACACTATCCTATCTTTGTAGCATGTAGGCATGTATGGGCCCATTACAATCTTGAGATGTGTTTGAAAAATAAACTAAGAGGAGTCCTGAGGGGGGTTGTTGTCCTCTCCTAAAGGTTTTAGTCTTTTTAAGGGAGATGAAATTGTACTACAATCTTTTTCTGATTCTCAAGGTCGCTTGGAAGCTCGAGAGAAGAGCATACTAAGCGATTGTTATCCAACTTCTGGTCCCAATGCAAGTTTTATGTGATTACAAATGATTCCAACATATACTTTAAGTCAAAGCAAGTCATCCATGTGGAAAAATGAAAGCAAAAGAGGAAATAATGATTTTAAACCCCCTAAGTGCCTATGTGTTTTGACTAATCCCTTTATATGAAGAGGGAACTAAGTGTGGTGCAGATTACAATATACATGAAATCACATTTAAGAAGGCTAGGGGCCTTCCCCAAATCAAAAAAAACCTTACAATGTGTATTTGTCTGCACAGGTGCGTGGGTCTCAAAGTAGACAGAGGCGCTTTGAGCACCAGTGTGCAGACCGAAACAGGCTTTTGGGTGCAGGTGCGCAAAACAACACTGTGATTTTGGCGGACGTGCGCACGATGCGCGACTGTGGGCCACTAAACCCGTGCACAAATAACACACGGTCGTGAAGGAAATTCCAGATGGAATTCTCTCAATTCAACTTTGAATTGGATGTTTTGCAGGTCGACTTGGGCCGGTTAAGGTACCTGCAGGTTAAATAAACCAAAAGAAGAGCTATAAAAACCCAAATGGGGTAGGAAATTCATACCTCTATCTGGTGGAGTCACCAATCTATTGCGCCTCTTTTGTCACCTAAATGGGCAAAACTGAGGTGCTTACAAGCTTAGTTGGGTTAGCTAAGAAAGACAGCTGTAAAGGAAAAGGGTTAGAGAAAGAAACATAAAATAACAACTAAGAATTAAACTAAGAAATAAAAGAACAACTAAACTATTTGAGCATAAGGACATAAGAACAAAAACCAATAAGACTCATGTCACCAATGGCAAGGATTATATTAGTGAAAGAAAACACCAAGAAGAAAGAGGACTATGTGTCCCTTCTTCCTCCAAGGGAGGGCTCTTAGACCCCCACAACTAAGCTCTTCTTACAACTTTGAATCAAATGGTGAAAGAATCCCAAGCTAATCCACTCAAGAGGTGAGATGGATTGCCCAATGTAATGGTGCTAGTATACTCTTGATGAGAATAGAGGATTCCTCAAGAGAATAGCAACAACATAACTTTGCTAATGAATTCCTTGAAAATGAAGTGCACCCATGGCCTTGTTTTATAGCACCTCTTTGAGGTATTGTGCAACTAGCTTATAGTGTGAAAAGAGCCTATTTATGGCATTTTTAGGTCTTTGACCAGCCACCCAGTCAGATTCAATCGAGATTTGGGTGTCAAATCAACTTGGAAGTTGAACCAAAAGTGTGTGGGAGGCCGACCAATCTCATAAATGCATCGTTCTCAGATGTGCGTGGATTTTAGCGACCACAGTCACGCATCATGCGCATGTGCACTTTTAGTGCATTTTTGGATCGCGCATGTGTGTGCGCGCCCTGTTTAGTCATAGCGCACCTTAATTTTATCACTGGTTGTATAGTTTTGGACCTTTTGGAAATGATTTTGTGGTAATTTTGGTCCATGGGTGACCTCATAACTATTTGACAATGCTGGATTTCTGTAACCATTTGCGGACGAAATTTTAGTGATAATAGATGCCTCATGATGGATGAGGTTAGGAGCATACGTTTAGACAAAATTCATTAATGTTTATTCTACTAAGAGTGTCATTGTAAGAGAGAGAAATAGTGAGAGTATAAAGAGTGAACCATTGGAGGGAGAAGGGAACCTATAGAACCCAACCTTCCATAAGGTGTGTAAAAATAAATTGTGTACAAATGAGGCGGGCATGCCCCATGCTCGTGTCATGTAACTCAAAAAAGAATGGTGTTGTATAGTAACTTAAATGGTGTGGTGATGTAGACAACTGTAGTACCCTCGGGGGTGGTCATGATAAAGGCAAAAGACAATTCTGCGGAGGAACATACTCTGAACAGTAGGCAATGACACCTGTAAGAAGCATCACAGATTCAGTAGGCATTGATAGCCTAGCCAAGTTCATAGGTCTTCAAAAAAATAAGAAATAACTGCAATCGTTTCAAAGTAAGACCCACCATAACATGAGAAAGTGTTGAAGTTGAATGTTATGGGGGTCAAAGATAGCAGGGAGAAATTGTGGTTCTCCCTGTGCCATTCGAGACCTCTCATTGGAAAGGTAATGAGAGTCAAGATATTGTCGCCCTTCTGGAAACTGTGTTGATGTTGACAAAAGGGGGATGTGACTCCAAGAAGAAAAGGGCTTTGTGAAATCTACTAGGTGAGGTTAGGAACTGGAGGAGGTACATGGACGAAGTTAAGATGTATGAAGACTCAAGACTTCTCTTGGTTGGGGGTATATGCAAAGTAGAAGTGGCCGCAACTGTTCAACTAGGTCGAAGTGGACAAACTCAGAGAGCAGAGGTAAGTGGCATGTGGGATATTTGGAGTATATGGAAAATGTCAATAGGAGTAGATGATAAGGAGTTCCCCAACCAAGGGTGACATGGGTTGCATTTGCCAAAAAAAGGGGAAAAAGGTCACCAAAGGTGACGACAAAATGATATGTAAATGCTGGAAACAAAGGCTTTTTACAATATATAAAGAATAATTTGGGATGAGTGTAAAAATACAGAAATGGGTGCCCCGGTGTAATATGGTTGGGCCAGTTAGGGAACAATTTGCTTGGAGAACTGGTGAAGGGTGGGGGCCCCATGGGTGGGTTTCTATATGAGGTAGATGAAATGGAGGGAAATTTGTGGATGGGAAAACTGATTGTGGATGAAATGGAGGGAAATTTGTGGATGGGAACACTGATTGTGGATGAAACGGAGGTTTAATGATACTGCGGAGGTGCAGTCAAAATAGAACCTTGAAGAGATAGTCTGGGAGTCCATTGAGAAATCTAGCAAAATGAGGAGAAGGAGTATGTGGCCGATTCATGACAGATGTAAGACTATCATGACTCCCATCCCTAAAGAGTTGAAAAACAACATGAGTGTCAAAGTGCCAAAGGGTGCTATGAATGGGACAAATCATGTGGGGGATATTGCTACCAGGTGATAATACCTAAAATGCAATGGAGGTGTCGGTACTGCAGAGACAAATATGGGGATCCTAGAGGCAAATTTCAGAGGGTGTGACTGGAGATGCAATTGAGATTCAGAGGGAATGATTACATGCCAGTGTTGATTATATACCTGAAGGGGTTTTGTTGATGTATGATGACCAAGTAACTGCACACATGAAAACCAAATACCCAACATGAACAATACCTAAAGAGAATCGAACATACAAACACTTATTTGATAATTTTGAACATGAGCAGGTGTACCTGAGTGTGTCATGGGAAGATGCTCCACTGGGGACAAGGGAAAATGATAACCTAATGGAAATTTTTGTGTAAGAGGCCAAAGATGGTTCGAAAAATGGAGCTTGTGGGCTCCTGTACCAAAAAAAATGAAAGTGGGAAAAAGGGCTTAGATATGGACAATGGGTCCATAATTCCATCCCAGTTTTATTGACACCATGGACGATCGGCTGATAATTTTGGGGGATTTGGGGGTAAATCCTCGGATAAGTCATCCAAGAACCATAGAGGAATAGGGAGTGCCTTTGGTTCAGGAGAAATGATATGAAGAATCTCTAGTGACAAGGTAAGGTCAACCATTGATTCTGTAGGGGGCGCAGGGGTTTGAATCAGGGTCATTTGGCATTGCCTGTATTCAATGATCATAGGACATTGATATGTAAAATGATCTAAGGATTCACATAGAGAGAAAGGGCATATCATATGTTCATTGATTGAAGTCGTGACATAATCGATGTCATTAATGTTTGGTAAGGATGATGTAGCTGGATTGGGTTTGTGCTGGAAGCTTTGGTGTACTGTGACTAATGTCTGTCGGAAGTGAGGTAGTGTTGGGAAATGGTGTGTATAATGGCCATATTCTGAACATATAGCACAAGAGAATTTGGTTCACAGCCCTTTGCTACTTGAGTTAGCAGGGGTAGCGGCAGTACTTGCTACAGTGGTGGGTGGTGATGGTGTTTGATTATAACCAGAGAAACCATCCATGAAGGATAGAGCCTTGTGGCCTGCGCAGTCGTCGATAATTTTATCAATGAAAGGTGTTGGAAAGTTGTCTTTGGGACATGCGTGATTGAGATCACAAAATTTCTTGCAGACGTGGATAGTGCCCTATTTTTGGTTAATAGGTACAGGGTTGGAAACCCATGAGGTATAGGCGATGGGGTAGATGAACCCAGCTACACGTAATTTGTCAATCTCGACTTTAATGGTCGCTGCTTTGGATGGGTGTAGCGATCGTCGTTTTTGACGAACTGGTGTAATGTTAGGCCAGGTGTCAATGCGATGTTCGACAATAGAGGGATCAAGGCCAGGTATCTCTGTGTATGACCAGGAAAAAATATCCCGATATTCTTGGAAGAGGGCTTTATAGGCGGTGATTTCTTGAGGAGTGCATGTGGCGCCAATGGTGATTTTCTCAACAAATCCAATTTTATAATTGAGTGGGGCATTGATAACTTCAATGTCGATGAGAATGGTATTTCCCCCGAGTTCTACAGGGACATTTTGGAATATCCCTTTGGGAGAAGATGGTTGTCTATCATACGCTCTTAAGGTAATGGCAGATGGTATGAGTTTGGGGGAACCAAGTTTCTGCCATACAGACTTGGACATAATGCATGTGGATGCACCTTCATCGATGATGCACCGATGGACTGTAATGTTTCGAATTTTTACTGGGATTTGAAAAGCGATTAGAATGGGAAGGCGAGGTTCCCCGTTGTCGAGATCAAATGTGATGAGTTGAGTATCCGCGAGGTCGACTACCCCCAAGGTAGAAAGTAATGATTTTCGCTGAGTGGGATAAGTTTGAAGGACTTCTAAGACTGACATGGAAGTCGAGGATTCTGCTAAGTCATCGACCAAATTGTAATTATGAGCCACCCTAGCCTAGGGTTTCTGGACATTCCTATGAAATGGGATGCGAGGGGTGCGAAGAGGTGTTTCGGCATTAGGGAAAGGAATAACCAATGGGGGTCCCGTTGGTGTTGGGATTGTTTCTGGGGGAATGGGAGGAGACTCAGTGGGTGCACGGTATTGACGACTACATGTTTGCAAAAGGATTTCTTCCTCACTGGTGAGGAGGATAGTACGCTCTGCAGGATTGTTTGGATTAAGGTATTGTCCCAACTATGGTGGGGTAGGTTTTGTGTCATGTTGGGTGTTTATCACACCTTGGTGCGGAATGGGATGCTGCAGCATGGTTGGGGGTGGTTGTTGCATGTATTTTTGTGGGGCCTGCTGAGGGGCAGGTGGTGTTGGAGAGTGTGGTACACTTCCTGAGTCTTTCATTCATTTAAAATTAGCGATTTGGGGAAAATAATGAGTATAATGACTGAAATCACCGCAAAGGGCACAAGGGAAGGTGGTTCTAATAGTATTGCTATTTCTCCCTTGATGCCTGTTGTTATTGCCCCCCTGGGGGTTCTGATTCCCTTGATTCTGGTTGCCCCTAGTAGGTTGGTTTTGTTGGGGGTGATTCCCACCTTGACCTGGGTTGCTATTGTTACTGTTTTTTCCTTTCTTTTTGGCATTATTCAACTAATGGGTCGGATTTTCCATATTTGTCTTTTTGAAATTTTGATATTGCTAAAGGGGAGAGGGTTGAACAAAATTCATCCCAGTGTGAGGGTGTGGGGGAGCCATGGGCTGTGGACGACCAGTGAATGGAAAGTATGGATTCTGTGGGAGTTGTGATTCATAAGGTACATAGGAAGGCATGGCACTTTCACTAGTACTTAGAGTATAAACTAAGGTAGAGGGAGTACCAGAACTTGTTTGGATAGGTGGGTGTATTGGGGGTGCCGACGGCGGCCCACTGATAGGTGGAGGAATAGCAACTGGGTATGGTTGTTAATAAGGGGGTAGGGGTAATAAGAGGTTCCCCCATATGCCGACGGATATTGAGGTGTGCCATACATTGGTGGTTGTTGGGGTTGTGCATTGTGGTGCATGGTATTACCAATCAATCCATCTATTGAGTGAGACATCCCGAGTTTGTCTTGACAAAATGGCACGGGTTTTGGGAGATCAGAAAGTACCATGTATAAGTAGCCTGATTGTGAATAAATGAGGTCATATTGTTGAGCCTTACTGATGGCTTCTTCTTCTGATTAAGGGAAGGTGGAAGCTACATATTTACCGAGGAGAGAGACAAGTGATCTGAGAAACCAGTCAAGACACTGTTGTTTGGTGGTTTCATCTTTGCACAAACTACGTCGTCTATGCCACTCGTGCATGTGATCAACGATGTGTGTAGTTGAGGTTTGTTTAAAATTAGAGAGTAGTTCAAGACCATTGTCATGGCAGATTGGTAATTGGAAGAAGGTCAAAAACTATTTGGCCAAGGACTCGACAGTCACATGGGACCCCGATTTTTTGTCTACATACCATTTGGATGATGGGCCAGTGAGTGTGCATTGAAATAATCGTAGTCGGATGGAATCATCCATAATGCTTTTGGAAGAGAACCATAAGTGGAAAGTCATGACATGGTTGGCAGGGTCATCTCCCGCCTTTCCTTCAAACTTGGGGATGTTTGAAGGTAGTTTGGTAGGCATTGCAGGCCATGTGGGATCATGCAATATAGGATCATTTGTGAGTTTTCTTAGATCTAGTATGTTAAGAGAGGCCAAATATGGCATCTTTAGTGGGGGTGGAGGATTATTTCCAGCCATCGTGTGAGTGTTCTGTGAACCTGACCCTTGAGGGGGGCTAGGTGGGTTGGTACTTCCCCCGTGAGAGGAAGCTGGCCCCCCACTTCCGTGTAAAGGAGAGCGAGTGGATAGAGGAAATTGGGAAGTAGACCCAAGTAATGCGGAACCAAGAAAAGTTGATCCTAAGATAGTGGCACTCATTAGAGTGTGTGAAGGTGGTGCCGATGAGTTGGCAAGACTAGGAACTCCCCCTAGAATAGGAGGGAGGTTTAGCAAGAGTCTAAAACGATAGGGGTTCTGTGGGTCCCCTATGATGTCCAACTAGCTGAGTGGATGTGTGAAAATTGTGGTGAGAGTAATAAATAAACAAGAGCCTTTGTTGCAAATTTTTAACTTTACACGATATATATCTAAATAAAAAATGTAATCAGAAGTGCATCATACATAAAGTGTTTTAAAAAAGAAGCATATACGTGGATAAGTGGGTTTTTTCCACATGGGGAATCAAAGAAAACAAATGCTCATGTCCTAAAATACATAACGTCCTTCCTCTCAAATAGCACTGGACCTTCCAATAGTACTCAACAGTGGGGTCTAAAGTCATCAGAAGAGAAACTAGTGAAGGATGAAATAATAAGTTATAATGAGGGGTAAAGGGGGCATATCCTGAAAGAGCTGGTGATATTTCCCAATAGCCACACAAAATCCGATCAAGGTGCAATTGCAGCCCACAATTGCCACCTGGGTAGATGTCCTAAAATTTGGTCACTAGGTACCTCGGTCAAAGTGTGGCATTTAGATTTTCGGCCTAAGAAATGGGTCATAGGATGGATCCCGTCCAAGAGGTGGGTGCCTCAATGGGGGATGCATAGAACAACTAGACCTCAGCCTTCAACCCTTCACGGGTATCTCCCTGCCTTATGGTGTTAGGAACACTTGAATTGGAGGATTTCCAGTTCCCTATTTGAAAACTTCTATTGTTTTGACAATGTGAGAACCAGATAATGGGGAGTTATTTGGATGCCTATCCCCGAAATCCTACCTATAATAAAAAAATTCTCTTGGCACCTCCTGTGGAGGAAAACTTAGTGAGTTTTTAGAAAAAAAGTAGATGTGTCTGTTTGAGATATTGGGGGTGTGAACCAACCTCGTTTGAAATTAAATGGGAGTGGATAGTTTCGTCAAGAAAAGGGTGGGGTGTTTCAGAATCCCTTTGGAGGAAACTTACTTTGACCTCCACATTTCGAGAGGAAAACTATGTGAGTAATAAGTGACTTTTCTGTGTGAATGAGTGAAAGTGTGCCAATGTTTTAATGAATTAGGTGTCACCTTGCTACATGTGGACTTCACTTAGTCGTTACAAGTGTTGATTACCTAATTAACTAAATGCCTTTGGTACAACCTTTCATAATTCAAAAGTCCCTAGGAAACTAGCATGTGGACATGTGGGTCCTTTACTATTCCTTTAACTCCCTATTGTGATTTAATCTAAGAAAATATTTGAAACTATCCTAGATTGTGATCATGTGGGCATGTATGGGCCCATTACAAAACCTTTAAAATTCTCTAGTGATTTAATCTAAGAAAGTAAATTTCAAAACTATCCTATCTTTGTAGCATGTGGGCATGTATGGGCCCGTTACAATCTTGAGATGTGTTTGAAAAATAAACTAATAGGAGTCTCGAGGGGGGTTGTTGTCCTCTACTAAAGGTTTTAGTCTTTTTAAGGGAGATGAAATTGTCCTACAATCTTTTTCTAATTCTCAAGGTCGCTTGGAAGCATGAGAGAAGAGCATACTAAGCGATTGTTATCCAACTTCTGGTCCCAATGCAAGTTTTATGTGATTACAAATGATTCCAACTTATACTTTTAGTCAAAGAAATCCATCCATGTGGAAAAATGAAAGAAAAAGAGGAAATAATGATTTTAAAACCCCTTAGTGCCTATGTGTTTTGACTAATCCCTTTATATGAAGAGGGAACTAAGTGTGGTGCAGATTACAATATGCATGAAATCACTTTTAAGAAGGCTAGGGGCCTTCCCCAAATCACAAAAAACCTTACAATGTGTATTTTTCTACACAGGTGCGCGGGTCTCATAGTAGATAGAGGTGCACTGAGAGCCTTTGCGCAGACTGAAACAAGATTTTGGGCACAGGTGCACAGAACAACACTGTGATTTTGGCACACATGCGCACAATGCGCGACTGTGGGCCACTAAACCCGCACACAACTGACACACGACCGTGAAGAAAATTCTGGATGGAATTCTGTCAATTCAACTTTGAATTGGATGTTTTGCAGGTCGTCTTGGGCCAGTTAAGGTACCTACAGGTTAAATAAACCAAAAGAAGAGCTATAAAAACACAAATGGGGTAGGAAATTGATACCTCTCCCCGGTGGAGTCACTAATATGTTGCACTTCTTTTGTCACCTAAATGAGCAAAACAAATGTGCATACAAGCTTAGTTGGGTTAGCTAAGAAAGAAAGCTATAAAGGAAAAGGGTTAGAGAAAGAAACATAAAATAACTAAGAAATAAAAGAACAACTAAACTACTTGAGCATAAGGACATAAGAACAAAAAACCAATAAGACTTATGTCACCAATGGCAAGGATTATATTAGTGAAAGAAAACACCAAGAAGAAAGAGGACTATGGGTCCCTTCTTCCTCCAAGGGAGGGCTCTTGGACCCCCAAAACTAAGCTCTTCTTACAACTTTGAATGAAATGGTGAAAGAAGCCCAAGTTAATCCACTCAAGAGGTGAGATGGATTTCCCAATGTAATGGTGCTAGTATACTCTTGATGAGAATAGAGGATTCCTCAAGAGAATAGTAGCAACATAACTTTGCTAATGAATTCCTTGAAAATGAAGTGCACCCATGGCCTTGTTTTATATCACCTCTTTGAGGTATTGTGCAACCATCTTGTAGTGTGAAAAGAGGCTATTTAGGGCATTTTTAGGTCTTTGACCAGCCACCCAGTCAGATTCAATCGAGATTTGGGTGTCAAATCAACTTGGAAGCTGAACCAGAACTGGGTGGGAGGCCAAAAAATCTCATAAATGCATCATTCTCAGATGTGCATGGCTCTTAGAGACCACATTTGTGCATCATGTGCATGTGCACTTTTAGTGCATTTCTGGATCACGCATGTGCGTGCGCCCTATGTAGTCATAGCACACCTTAATTTTATCACTGGTTGTATAGTTTTGGACCTTTTGGAAATTATTTTGTGGTAATTGTGGTCCATGGGTGACCTCATAACTATTTGATGATGCTGGATTTATGTAACCATTTGCAGACGAAATTTCAGTGGTAACAGACTTCCTTTCATACTGCAACAAAAATGACACCATTTATGGCACTCTATGGATACCACCCTCCTTCCATCACTTCTTCTCTAAAAGAAAAATCTAATTTAAGCAGTGGAAGATCACATCAAGCATCAACAACAAGTTATCCAGATATTAAAGGAAAACCTAACCATGGTACAGAATCACATGAAACAACAAGCAGATCAACATCGTAGTGAAAGAAGTTTTGAAGTAGGAGATTGGGTGTTTTTAATACTACAACCATACAAACCAAACACTAAGCCAGATGAAAAGGATGATGAGAATAATGAATATAAAGAACAAAAAATCTTAGAGTCACAAGAATATGACGAATCAGGTGGAGAAGAGACACCCAGACAAGAAGAGTCAGGACAACAATCGACATCAAATCCTTCCTCCAGAATTACTCAAAAGAATCATCCTGAAAGTTAGATAATTAGTGAGAAAGACAAATGTGTACAAACTAGGATAAGGATAATCAAAGACACTGAGAAATCACATATAGCCTTCATATCCATGGTGGAACCTAAAAACTTTAATGAAGACAGTGAAGACGTAAATTTGTCAAAATCATTGAATGAGGAATTGGACCATATTGAAAAGAATGACACTTGGGAACTCGTTCCTAGGCCAACAAATAAAAATGTAATAGGATCCAAATGGGTCTACAAAAACAAGATGAATGAGCAAGGAAATATTGTAAGAAATAAGGCTTGATTGGTCTGCAAAGGATATGCTCAAATAGAAGGACTAGATTTTGATGAAATATTTGTGCCCATAACAATATTAGAAGCTATTATAATGTTTATTTCCTATGCGTGTCATAAACAGTTTAAAGCCTATCAAATGGATGTCAAGTCATATTTTCTAAATGGAGATCTAAAAGAAGAAGTCTATATGTAACAACCAGAGGGTTTCCAACTGTCAGATAACCCTAACTTTGTCTGGAAGCTGAAGAAAGCCTTATATGGGTTGAAACAAGCTCCTCATGCCTGGTATTACAAACTAGATAAGTATCTTCAAGACAAAGGGTTCAAGAGAGGAACAATTGACAACAATATATATATATCAAAACAGAGGGTAATAATTTTCCCATTGTGTTGGTCTTTATAAATGACATCCTCTTCAGAAGTAATAATGCTTCATTGGTACAATGGTTTCCTTCTACGATGTAGTCTGAATTTGAAATGTCTATGATGGGGGAATTGTCATTTTTTCTTGGTCTGCAAATTACTTAGAGTCTGAAGGAATATTTCTCTCTCAAAAGAAATATCTAAGAGAAATGTTGAAAAGATTTCAAATTGAATATTCTACACCTATGATCACACCTATGGTCATTGGATGCAAGTTAAGAAAGGATGATGAATCACCTGATGTTGATCAGAGTTCATAAAGGTCTATAGTAGGAAAACTATTGTAAATCACAACATCCCGTCCAGACATAATGCATGTTGTTGGAATGGTAGGAAGGTATTAGGTTGCACCTAAACAGAGTCATCTATTAGCTATCAAAAGAATATTCAGATACTTGAAAGGAAAAATGAACTATGGCCTGTGGTATCCTAGGAATCATAATTTTCAACTATCATTCTATTCAAATGATAATTGGGATAACTGCGTGGATGAAAGGAAAAGCACGAGTGGAGGTGCATTCTTCTTAGGAGATTCTCTTTTAGCATGGTTGAAAAAGAAGCAAGGTTCCATTTCCTTATTGACTACAAAAGTTGAATACATTGCAGTTGCCACTTGTTGTACCCAAGTATTATGGATGATTCAGACACTTGTAGAATTGGAGGTAAAGTATAATGCACTGATCCCAATTCTTTGTCATAATACTAGTGCAATTAGTGTGTCAAAGAATCTTGTATTTCACTCCAAGACCAAGCATATACCCTGTTGGAAGGTTTATAGTTGGGAGTAAGCTTGTCATTGATGGCAAGAACAGTGATGGAAAATATCAACGATAACAAAGATCAGTGATGGAAAAGAACAGCGATGGGAAGAATAGTGAAATCACAAAGTGACGAAATCGCAAGGTGGACGAAATCGCGAAGCGACAAAATCGAGAAGGTGGACGAATTCACGAAGCAGGGAAATTTTGAAGTGGTGAAATCGTGAGAAGATCTGGGCTGTAGGATCTGGGGTATCTATGACGCATGGAAAAAGATTGTCATGTCACTAACTAGAAAGTCAAAGGAATGAGGTTCCCTAACTTCTTGAATTCGCAATTTTCGAAATCGCGAAATAATCTCAACCGTTAGATTGAGGCCAAATATGGACCATTGATCAGGCGCAATGAAGGCTCATGGAGTTGCGAAGTCCTAATAAAATCTTGATCGTTGATCCAAGAGGGACGTGTGGCCGAAGATCAAAGCATGTCAAATCTCCATCTCAGAGTTTCACGTATCACGACTTAGAGTGACAAGAACCTCCATCACAAGAATCGAGAGATGCAAACTCACGATAAGATCTGAACCGTCAGATCACCAAGGGTTCTGGACCGTTGATCCAAGCTCCATCTTGGAGCTTTTCCTATCATGACTTGGAGAGGTAAGAAACATAACCTTCGAAATTGCGATATGCGAAATCATGATTTAATCCCAGCCATCAGATCAAGGAGTGGTATGGACCATTGATCTAAGCTTCATTTCGAAGTTTCGCCTATCACGACTTGGAGTGACAAGAATCTCTATCAAAGGAATCGAGAGATGCAAATTCATGATGAGATTTGGACCGTAGATTCATCGAGATCGTGGATCATTGATCTAAGCTTCATTTCAAAGTTTCACCTATTGCAACTTGGAGTGACAAGAACCTCCATTGAAGGAATCGCGAGATGCAAATTCACGATGATATCTGGACCATAGATTCATCGAGATCGTGGACCATTGATCTCAGCTCCATCTCAAGGTTTCAGGGATTGTGACTTGGAGAGTCGAGATGCCTCATCTCCAGACTGATGAAATGTGAATTCGCAAAAAGAGCTTTATGCATAAGAACGTGGTCTCAGCCGGTGGTCACACCATCGAAGAGTTGAAGAGAAGAGTACATGCAGACAAGCTTCTTTTCGTCATTTTGGGGATCACGACTTGGAGAGTCGAGATGCCTGATCTCCAGATTCACGAAATGCGAAATCGTGAAAGAAATTTATGCATGAGTGCTTGGTCATAGACATGGTCATATAAAGGAAGGAGCTAGCACAAAAAATCTTTGTTTCGTAGTTTCAAAACTCGTGACATCGAGACTCAAGATGTCTCATCGCAAAATCTCCAAATTGTGAAAGTGCGAAATGGGTAAATAACACAAGAACCCATCAGAGTAAATCCAATGATGCAGGTGAATCTAAGCATAATCAGAGGGCTATTGTTGCACATCAAAGTATAATTGCCAAAAACCACTGATGGTTTCTGCCAGAGGACTCGAAGACACTTCGGGGTGATTGATAGAGGAGATGAAGAGTATCTTGGAATCTTCAAGAGGGATGAATATTCTCATGGAAGCGATGGATAGCTGGATGAGCATTGAAGCTGGTAACTGCAACAGAGAAGGTGAGCTCGACTGTCATAGAGAAGACGAAGAGTCTCAACTACCAGAGAGGTTGAGGAATCTCAGCATAACATACAATGATGTTGAACGAGTGGAAAAATGGCCAGAGAAGCTGAAGAGTCACGATGATGATCAGATAGGGCACTCAAGTTGTGGATCATATCAGTGCAGTGTGAGTATGCAAAGGCATTGCGTGCATTGCATGCACAAGGTGCACAAAATCTATAAATACACAGTACAGAGAAGAGATGTGGTTGTTGTTGTTGCTGGAATTGTTGTGGATGTTGTTGTTGAAGGTGATTCATGCATGAAGAAGGATCAAAGTGCAGCAGCTGAAAAGAATAGAAGAAGCGCTGTGCAGCGAATGGACATGGCGCACAGAGCATAAAAATCAGAAGAATAGAATGGGCAGCAGATGCATGCTGGAAGACAATGAGGAAGTCTGAGTAGCCAAATCTTGCAGAACAATGATGATACTGGTAAGCTGTTATTGAACACTATATCACTATATTGGGTTTCAGTATTTCATATTCATAATCAAGGGTGCTTGGGAGGTGCTAGGGAGGACTGGAGTCCTTAGAGGTTCAAGTGAGGGCTTGAACACAAGGAGTTGGTGCTTCCTTCTAGTTGGTTCTAGAGAAACCAGGGAGTTGGTGCTTCCTTCTAGTTGGATCTAGAGAAACCAGGGAACTGGTGCTTCCTTCTAGTGGGTGCTAGAGAAAAACAGAGAGTTGGTGCTCTCAGCAAGTTGCATCTTGAAAAACAGAGGTTGTATCCTCACAATGAATTGGTGCTCAAATGTATGATAATGTAAAGAATGTAAATAATAATTATCATATAAAGAAGAAGAGATTTTTACCTTGTATGGGTTTCCTTGGGAAATTTATGTCTCTTTGTTTCTCATATATGTGACTGATGTTGAATGTGCCATTGTTCATTTCCATGCATTATTGTGATCATCATTGAGTGCCTTGTAAATATTTTAAAAGAAGCATAATTGTTTAAGCACGGTGACAACTGATTCACCCCCCCTCTCAGTTGTTCAACAATTGGTATCAGAGCCAACCCCTTTTATCTAAGGGTAGATCCTAGAGCTTAAACATGTCAATCCATGAAGGAAATTCAACCAATAAGGCTCCTATGTTCAATGGAACAAACTTTGCCTTCTGGAAAGTTAGAATGAGAACCTACATAATGTCGTTAGGTGCAGATGTCTGGGATGTGGTAGATAGTGGTTATGTAAAGCCAGGTGTGCTAGCTAATAAGGATGACAAACTAGAATTTAGCTTCAATGCTAAGGCTATGAATGCTTTCTTGAGTGGGCTTGCAGAACCAAAATTCGTAAAAGTTATGAACCTAGGAACTGCCAAAGAAATGTGGGACAAACTCATTAGCAACTATGAGGGTAATGAGAAAGTAAAGGATGCAAAGCTTCAAACCTATAGAATACAGTTTGAACGGCTGAAGATGAAGGAAGATGAAACTATTGGAAAATACATTCTAAGAGTAGAAGAAATGGTAAATGCAATGAAGGCACTTGGTGAAACAATTGATGAACCTTCTTTAGTTCAGAAAATCTTGAGATCTCTCCCAGATAGGTTCAACCTAAAGGTCTCTGCTATAGAAGAACTTAATGATCTAAAAACCTTGGGGTTTGATCAAATACTAGGAACATTGACTGCATATTAAATGAGAATAGTTAAAGATAAACCTACCTCCAGAGAAGCATCATTTAAAGCAGACAAGAATGAGGATTCTGAGCCCGATGAAATTGAAGCAAAATTTGTGAAGAGACTGAAGAAGGGATCAAACAAATACAAAGGTAAAATTCCTTTCAAATGTTTCAACTGTGGTAGGATAGGTCATTTTTCAAATAAATATCCCCACAAAGGAAAGGATCAGACATGTGATGATGAGGAGAAGTACAAACATAGAAATTTCTTTAAAGAGAAAAACTTTAAGAAGAAAAGTCTGTGCGTAAACAATGATGATGATCCTTCAGATGATAAAGAAAATGACTCCTCTATTGAATATAAACTAAATGACTTCATACTTATGTAAAAAGAGGATTATGATAATAAAATCACAGGGAGTGATGAAGAAGAAGCTGTGGTTGACATGGAAGGAGAACTGATCAGTGCACTGGAAGAGATTGACAGACTAAGAATCAAGAACAGAAAGCAAAGATAATCATTAATACAGTTCGAGAAAGACAGTAAAGAACCTAATGAATACCTTGTCCTACTAAAAGTAGAATTGGAAGAGGCAAATAAAATCGAAGAGATTCTGAAACAACAGCTACCAAAAGAGAAGGAAAGATGTGAAGCATTAGAACAAGAAGTAGTAAAAATGAGGAAAGAAATGGAGAAGTTTCAAGCCTTGTATAATCAGAATCTGTCAAGTATCAAAGCCTCAAAAGGATTGGCCACCATTCTGAATCAGCAAAGGAATCCAAATCTAAAAATTGGATTGGGGTATGAAGAGGGATCAAGCAATGGTAAGCCAGGAAATGAAGAACCCATCAAGTTTGTCAAAAGTACAACCACTGACAATAACAATCCTGTAGAAACAAAGGAAGACAATCAACCACCCAGGTTGAGTAAGCTAAAAGATGTTAGATATGAATCTGTAGAAAAAAGAAGTAATGTGCTCAGTACTGAACAACGTCATCAGTCTGGAAGAAATCGATTTGCTCAAAGAAGACAACCATTTTCCAGGTACAAAGAATTCTTCTATGGCTATTGTTTCTATTGTGCTAACTTTGGTCACAAAGCTGCAAATTGTTCCTTAAGACTTAGACATGAGGAACTAATATTTCAAAGGAATAAATACTTGCCACAACAAAGAATGATGTAGCCAAGTAACAAACCTTCACTGATTGCCAATTGCCAAATTAAGTCCACGGACTTGCAACTAAAGAGGTCAAGAAATAATCAACAGTCAATGAGTAGACAACGTTGCACCAATAAGTTTGACCTGTTGAACAATGAGATTGAATGCTACATCTGTCATAACTATGGACAAAAATTTATTGACTGTCGTTTAAGGGAATATGAACTAGATTTGAAATCTCCTGCTGAAAATGTCAAGTTTTGGAAGAAGAAGAAAAGTGACAAGTGTGGATTAGTGTTTTCCGCTCAAAGAAAAATGAACCCTTGGTATATAGACAGTGCATGCTCCAAACACATGATGGGAGACAAAGGCAAGTTTCTATCTCTAAGTGAAAGAAAATCAGGAAATGATGCTCCAGGGAAAATAAAGGGCAAAGGGATGGTGATCTTAAGTAATGGAAAAGGAAAATCCCAAGATGTTCTACTTGTGGATGGGCTGAAACATAATCTGCTCAATGTAATTCAAATGTGTGGCAGAGGATGCAAAGTCTTGTTCACGTCCAAGGACTACAAGATAAAGTATGTAAACTCAGGACAAGTGGTGGCCAAAGGCATAAGGATAGAAAATAATGTATATGTGCTGAAAGAAAATAGAGAAGAATGTCATCTAAGAAAACATGATGAAAGCTGGTTATGGCATAGGAGACTTGGACATCTAAACTTTGGCCACTTAATCAAACTCAAAAATCTTGAGGCAGTAAAAGATCTTCCGAGAATATCAAAGCCCCAAGATTCAATGTGTAAACCCTATCAAGTAGGGAAGCAAAACAGGAGACAGTTCAAGTCCAAGAGATTTACTTCAACAGAGAAACCACTCCAACTAGTTCATATGGATTTATGTGGACCATCAAGATAGGAAGGCACAGAGAAAGAAAACTACTTCATGCTGATTATTGATGATTACTCCAGAGTTACTTGGGTTGCCTTTCTCAAAGAAAACGCTGAAGCATTTGAGAACTTTAAAATATTTAAGGCTTTAACAGAGACTCAAACAAGCAAGAGGTTAAAGGCAATAAGATCAGATTGTGGAGGAGATTTTATGTCAAGAGACTTCAAGGAATTCTACGATGAACATGGGATCAAGAGAGAATACACAATCCCAAGAACTCCACAACAAAATGGAGTTGTTGAAAGGAAAAATAGAACAATGCAGGAAATGGCCAGGTCAGTGATGAATGAGAAGAACATTGGTCAAACCTACTAGGTTGAAGCAATACACACAGCATTCCATGTGCTTAACAAAGCCCACCTTAGACCACAAAGTGACAAGACACCTTATGAATTATGGTTTGGAAGACCTACCTCAATCAAACACTTCAGAGTCTTTGGGAGCAAATGCTACATAAAGAATAATGATGAGAACCTCGGCAAATATGATGACAGTGCTGATGAAGGTATCTTCTTAGGGTATGCTACAAACAATAAACGATATAGATGCTATAATAAGAGGCTGCATAAAATGGTTGACTGTATTGATGTAAAAATTGATGAAGGAATCCCAGCAAGAGAGGTATACAGTAATGAGTCTTCTACAGAAGACATAGCTAAAGATGAAGATGAATAGGTCCAAGAATCAGAAAATGAAGAATCTGAATCAAATGAAGACTCAGACACTCAGACAGACTCAAATCAGCAGTCAACTACAAATTCCTCCTCCAGAATCATTCAAAAGAATCATCCTGCAAGTCAGATAATTGGAGAAAAAGACAAAGGTGTACAAACCAGGAGAAAGCTAATCAAAACCACTGAACAATCTCATATAGCACTCATATGCATGATGGAACCCAAGAAATTCAATGAAGCCAGCAAAGATGATCACTGGGTTAAAGAAATGAATGATGAACTTGATCAGATTGAGAAAAACAATACGTGGGAGATGGTTCAAAGACCTGAAGATAAAAATGTCATTGGCTCCAAATGAACCTTTAAGAATAAATTAAATGAGCAAGGACAAATTATCAGGAACAAAGTAAGGTTAGTCTGTAAAGGCTATGCTCAGATAGAAGGACAGGATTTTGGTGAAAATTTTGCGCCCGTAGCAACATTAGAAGCTATCAGAATGTTTCTTGCCTGTGCTTGTCATAAAATATTTAAAGTCTACCAAATGGATGTCAAGGAAGCCTTTCTAAATGGAGATTTAAGTGAAGAAGTCTATATGGAACAACTAGAGGATTTCAAACTGTCTGACAACCCTGAATTAGTATGCAAGCTGAATAAAGATTTATATGGTTTAAAACAGGCCCCTCGAGCCTAGTATCACAGACTGGATACATATCTCAAAGACAAAGGGTTCAAGAGAGGAACAACTGATAGCAATCTATATATTAAAACAAAGGATAATAATTTTCTCATCATACTGGTCTATGTAGATGACATCATCTTTGGATGTAATAAGGATTCATTGGTACAATGGTTTGCTTTTGCCATGGAGTCTGAATTTGAAATGTCTATGATAGGAGAACTGCCATTTTTTCTTGATCTGCAAATTACTCAGAGGCACGAAGGGATGTTCATTTCTCAAGAAAAATATATAAGAGAAATGCTGAAAATGTTTCAAATGGAAGATTCTAAACCTGTGGGTACACCTATGGTAACTGGATGTAAATTAAGCAAGGATGATGATTCATCTGATGTTGATCAAAGCTCATATCAATCAATGATAGGAAGCTTGTTGTACATCACAACATCTCGCCCAAACATAATGCATGCTATAGGAATGGTAGGAATATATTAGGCTGCACCTAAACAGAGTCATTTGCAAGCTATCAAAAGGATATTCAGGTATTTGAAAGAAACAATGACTTATGATCTGTGGTATCCCAAAAATCAAAATCTTCAGTTGACTACTTATTCAGATGCAGATTGGGCAAATTGTGTTGATGAGAGAAAAAGCACCAGTGGAGGAGCATTCTTCCTGGGTAACTCCTTAGTAGCCTGGCTTAGTAAAAAGCAAGGTTCCATTTCTTTATCAACCACAGAGGCAGAATACATTGCTGCTGCTACCTATTTCACTCAGGTATTATGGATGATTCAGACACTTGCATATTTGGAGGTAAAATATACTGCATCGATCCCAATTCATTGTGATAACACTAGTGCCATCAATGTGTCTAAAGATCCTGTATTCCACTCCAAGACCAAGCATATTCCCATAAAATATCATTTTTTGAGAGAGCAGGTCACCAATCAGATTTTTCAGGTCAATTACACTCCCACTACAAAACAAATTGCAGACATATTTACTAAACTTCTATCAAAGACACCATTTGAATATCTCAGACAGAAGTTGGGTGTCATCCCGTCTCACATCTAAGAGAGACCATCCTGTTAGGGGGAGTCCTGTATTGGTTGCATATCTGATACCTCCTAAAATTAATGCAACAACTCAGGGGGAGTGTGTTTTCTATGACATTAATGTCAAAGGGGGAGAAAAGAATAGGGGTGCCTTTGTTGCCATCAATGCCAAAGGGGGACATTGTTGGAAGGTTTATAGTTGCAAGTAAGCTTGTCATTGATGGCAAGAACAACGATGGAAAAGATCAGTGATGACAAAGATCGACGATGGCAAAGAACATTGATGGCAAGAACAACAAAATCGCAAAGTGACGAAATCGCAAAGTGACGAAATCGTAAGGTGGACGAAATCGCGAAGCGGTGAAATCGCGAAGGTGGACGCAATCGCGAAGCAGCGAAATCGAAAAGTGGGGAAATCGTGAGAATATCTGGGCCATAGGATCTGGGGTATCTATGATGCATGGTAGAAGATTTTCATGTCGTTGACTGGAAAGTCAAAGGAACGGGGTTCCCTAACTTCTCAAATTTGCGATATGAGAAATCGCGAAATAATCTCAACCGTTAGATCGAGGCCAAATATGGATTGTTGATCAAGCACAACGAAGGCTCATGGAGTTTCAAAGTCCCGATAAAATCTTGACCATTGATCCAAAAGGGACACGTGGCAGAAGATTAAAGGATGTCAAAGCTCCATCTCGAAGTCTCGTGTATTGGGACTTGGAGTGACGAGAACCTCCATCAAAAGAATCGCGAGATGCGAACTCACGATAAGATCTGGACCGTCAGATCACCAAGAGTTATGGACTATTGATCTAAGATCCATCTCGGAGATTCACCTATCGTGACTTGGAGAGGTGAGAAACATAACCTTCGAAATCGTGATTTAATCCCAGTCGTCAGATCAAGGAGTGGTATGGAACATTGATCTAAGCTTCATTTCGGAGTTTCACCTATCATGAGTTGGAGTGACAAGAATCTCTATCGAAGGAATCACGATATGAGAATTCACGATGAGATCTAGACCGTAGATTCATCGAGATCGTGGACTGTTGATCTAAGCTTCATTTTAGAGCTTCTCCTATCACAACTTGGAGTGACAAGAACCTCCATCGAAGGAATCACGATATGCGAATTCATGATGAGATCTGGACCGTAGATTCATCGAGATCGTAGACCATTGATCTTAGCTCCATCTCGGGGTTTCGGGGATCACAACTTGGAGAGTCGAGATGCCTCATCTCCAGACTCACGAAATGTGAATTCACGAAAAGTGCTTTATGCATAAGTGCATGGTCTCAGCCGGTGGTCACACCATCGAAGAGCTGAAGAGAAGAGTACATGCAGACAAGCTTCTTGATCTGAAAATGGAATGTACTTGTTTAAGGGTGCAAGGTATCCATTTTCCATAATTTAAAATGTGAGTTAAACACTCCAATGTGTCCTCTGAAAATGTGAGAACTTACTATTT
>JZKD02S2316805.1:196372-219365 GCA_000966675.3 Picea glauca | reverse complement strand
ACCACACATCAACAACCACTACAAAACACCATAATCGAGACCAAACCCAAGAGAGGAATGAAAAACATGGAACAACAACCAAATTCCAGAGTGCACCATGATCACCAAGACAACCTCAACAAAAAACCATAATCAAGACCATAACCATGAAACCCATGGGAAACATAGAGCACATACAAAATTTTAGTCTATGCCACAATGAGCACAATTCACGGACCAATAAATTATACAATACACCACGATATCTAAGAAAACCACAACCAATCACCATATTAGAGACCAGATATAGGAAATCCATGGAAAGCATAAAGCACCTGCCAAATTCTAGGAAACCCCATAATGAGGACATGCCACCAACCAAATTCCACAGTGCACCATGACTGTTGAGACAAACACAACCAAATAACACAACAAAGACAACCAAGAAATCCACTCCAAGCAAAAACCACCCATCAAATTCCAAGTTACCTTGAGATGTGCACATATGACCCACCAAATTCCATAGTGCACCACAACAACCAAGATAACGACAACCATATATCATAGTTGATAATACATCTAAAAAACCCATGACAATAACACACCACCCACCAAATTCTAGGCTACACCATGACAAGCAAGGACCACCAAATCCCGACAACAACAAAAACACATGCTAAACCATATTGAACAATGGAAAATGAACATAAATTCCCTCATATTCATCTCATTTCCACCTCATGCATAACTTCGTACATGAATTGGTAACCTAGAAATTTTTTGAAAAATGGAAAATAAACATATATTCCCTCATATTCATCTAATTTCCACCTCCTTCCACCTTCATATATGAATAGGTAGCCTCCATTAAAACTTACAGAGTTGAATAGGTAGCCTCTATTAAAACTTATAGAGTTGAAGGAAAATTATTATTTTTAGCTTTTGACATAATACCCTAGAAATCCCAAGAGACATTTCCCCAAATCCAATAAGAAAAACAATAAATCTGCATATTAAATATTCTCAAAACCCAGATTAATATGGAATTTTCAAATGTCCTAGGTAAACTTAAGAAATATTTTTCTATTTTGTAGATGTACGATTGAACCAATAGAGAGAAAGTGTACATGGAGCTAAAAATCCCATGTAGCGACTAATTGGACCAATAAATAGAAAGTACATAAGACATGAGATAAAAGTTCCATATAGGGACTAATTGGACCAACAAAGAGAAAGTACAAAAAACATAAGATAAAATTCCCATGTAGGGACTAATAAACCCTTTACATTTGGCACCATGATTGTAAGAAGTCTCATGGAGGAGCAGACCCAAGGTTCAACGCTCAAGAGAGCACCAAAAAATCCCTAACTACCGGCCCTTTTGACAACACCTGCGAAGCAGATGAAGTCTCACCCAAGGTAGAGGTAGGGGTGGTTGCAAGACTCGGGTGTATGGAACCTTAGATGGGACACATATATGTTATTATATCATTTACAAAGTACTTAGCATCGATCTTTCATCAATATTCAACCCTTATTATACTTCACATACAACACAGAGCATCGAGGTGTACACTCAGATCTACAGTATTTCAGCACTTAACCATAGTAACCCAGATCAGATCTGGTAGATCAAGCACTAAGGATATTCATACACATCATATCTATCATTCATACATATTACCAGTACTCTTCATAAGAAAATCTATCTAATCACCTCAAAGTACTTAGCAAGAAAGGCATAAACACATCCAGAGAAAGCACAAATCACAACACACAATATTTACGTAGTTCACCCCCACCCTGGTGCTACGTCCACCAAATATTATTCTTTATTATCTTAAGTTAATCAATTACAGGCATAGAGTTTATCAAAACCCTACTCTGCGTAGGACACGTGATCTGTGCACCTCGCTGGATCCTCCTTCCCTGGGTAGATCTAGCACACAATCTTCCACAATCTCTTACAACAACTTGCACTCAGCTATGCAAGTTTCACACAGAATGCACAAAGCCTTACAATCACATAGATCATCTCTTAGCACTCAGCCATCAACTATCCTTACATTTCCTAAGTATCTATTTATACATTGCAATAGTGGGCCTAAGCGTGGGTAAACCCATGGGCCAACATCCCTTTCCCATTACATTAACCCAAAACCCTAAAAGGGCCCAAAAGTGGACTGAGATATTGTGATCTCTGCTTCACCTGGAGCTCCATATTTGACAGGCTGTCAAAGTACAAAAATGGTCAAATATGACCAAGTGTTCCTCAAAACTTGGTCAAGGTCCAACAGGCCCCCAACACTCACCTGTGACTTGTCCCGAGTCACTCTGGTCTAATCAATTCCACCTCGAATGCCTTGATCTTGGATCAAGCTATTTTGACCTGCTGCAGTGCGACAACCTCTTGCTCAATGAACTCCTAGATAAATATGTTGGTTACTGTCCCTTCCAGGTGTTGTTCTACGATGATGACAACCTGTTCAAGCTCAGCTCCCTAGCTTTCAACTTTAGTGAACATTTGGCATGCCTTTTCTTGGAGTGGTTGAAGTCGTTGGGAGACTTCCATCACTTTACTTTGCAACATCTGTACCTGTTGTTGGGGAGTGCGTTGTTCTGAAAATATCTTCATTCTTTCGACTAGGGTCAAGGCCTTCAATTGCACCTGTAGCATATTTGTGTGTTGCTTTGCTTCTTGGAGTTGTGCCTCTAATGCCTGCAACTCTAGATTCTCTTTGAGGTTCTCATAAGTCTGGGTGCTTCTATCACTCAACTTCTTGCATTCCATGGAAAAGGTTTTTAATCGGTCAATTGCGCTATAGGCGGTTGCCTTCCTTAGATATATTATTTCTTGATGAGTCTCGGGCATGGTACGAAGTTCCAGATCTGTGATGCACTGCTGAAGTTGCTGGATTACTTCTTCAAGTTGTGCCACCTGTTGTGGGACATGTTCTTCAATATTCACCTTTATGACCATCACATAGCAAAGTGCTTTGTGAACCCTTTCCTATACTTCAAGTTGCTCTGCTAGTAATTGGTCCTTGCTCTGCTGTAACTATGATTTTTTCTCATCCCACTTTGCTTGTAGGGAAATATTTTCCCATTTTGCCTTACTCTATTGTTCTACAAGTGTGCTCTGTACTTGTCTTCTTGATCTCGTCGAAGGCAAGATTCAACTTTATCGATGATATGGTGTAATTGGGTGGGCTCATCACCTATTCCTGTTGTTCCAATTGTCAAGGGCATAGTAGAAACTACTCCTCTAGACTAGAGTTCCTACTAAACTTCTTGAAGTTCACCCTTGATTCAACTAAATACCTCCCCTTGCTTTTCTTCTTTCTTTTCTACGATCTCTAGTGAAGCATCACTCAACGCAGTGATTAAGAAGTCGAAGTTGTCTAGTGTGAGGGTAGTCTTAAACATAGTCTAGGTGGCCTTAGTTTTATTTCAAGATGCGGGCTTTGGTGGGGTAATCTTCCTTTTCTTAGAGGGATCCTCCTCCTCTCTAGGCAGAGTAAACTCGCCTTTGTTTTGCTCAAATTTTGTATGACCTAGTTCTTCACCATCACCTCCTTGCGCAGGTGAGATCAAAGTAGTTTTCATGGATGTGCAATGGACATATTGAACTTCACCATCCTTCTTAGCCTTGCTTGGTCTAGGTGTATCTGGCATAGCTTCAAGGCTATCTACGTCAGACATGTCTGTGGGGTCCGCTGCAACAAGGAGGTCTACTGACCATTCCTTGGTAATCTGCTCCAAGTCTTATGCTGTCAACTTGTAGTGTGACTGGAGCTATTGTTTGTGCTCATCAACATGCACTATGATATAGGTGAAGTGGCGATTTGCGTTGTTACACATGATTTTGGTCACTCTGGTGATGTCTCAACAGTGATGTATTCAGGCTCCCAACAAGGACTTTTTTCCTGAGAAAAGTCCCTCTTGTCTTCTTCCAAATACATATTTTTAAGATGAGTTTGCAGGCTGCCTATGGTCTAGGGTGCGAGAATCCTTCATTCTCATAGGCCACCCACACTTAGGGTGCAAACTTCTCACAGTCTGCTCCATATATAGGGTGTGAACCTGTTTTTAAGTTTGGAAAGAAGAAGAGGTCACAAAGGTTCTAGAAGGGGATATTCTAAAAAATGAGTTGGAATTCGCATGGTTATCATCTACTGACTTCTCATATTTGGTGGGATCATCCTCATCCAGTTAACCATCTCTCCTTCTCCTATATATTGAAAGGTTTCTCATGGAAAAGTTTAAGCAAGATTGAATGAAGAATTGGTGAAAGAATTGTGTGAAGAACCCTGCTTGGACAGAAGCTTGAAGGCTCTATCTGGTCTATCAAGAGGTATTGGATCTTCTTCATGCAAGTGTAGGGAAAGTGTGTGTGCTGGGACCAAGGGTCACTAGAAGGAAGCTTGTGACATCAAGGTGATCAGGTTGTATTCTCTACTTTCATTTAATATGATACAATGGCATGTCCCTTTCCCATAAAGTCACTCTTACTTTATTGTGCAACTCCTTGATCATATGCATAGGTTGACATTGAATATACTTTGCTATCTTCACTTTGGTTGGTTTGTGTTGTCTTGGACTTGACTTCATGAGAGCACCGAAGCGATGTAGGAACAACAAAGACCTAATGAAGTGATATAATAGTATCTCACTTATTCCTTCCTATTAATACATTCAATGGCTACAACTTAGGGAAAGAATCATGCAATGTCCTATTTTGTTCTAGATCTAGGTGGATCTAGGGAGATCTGTTAGTGTCTGCACCTACCGATTTGTTTGATAACAAAATTGGTGACTCCACTGGGGATACAACCCATTTTTGGTGGTTTTTCCTTCACCATTTTCTCTTAGCTTACCATTTTTCATTCCCATCAATATCTAAGTCTTGAGGATACCCTTATAGACTCCCTGGATCCAGAAGTTCCTTCAAAAATTTTGTCTTTTTTCCAAAATTTGCTTGGTTTCAGGCCTTCTCACACTGCACCCTTCTGTAGCCTGCAAGAACCACTAGATTTTTCACCCTACTGTTCAGTTCAGTGAGAACTTCTCTCATTCTACCTGTGTCTAGCCTACAAGAATCCTTTATTCTCGCATTGTACTGCCAGCCTGCGAACCCACTTGCAATTTTTTTGGATTAAGCCTTTTATGTCCTCAGATGCTCAGATTTGTTTGTGTCTCTAGGAAGAACTTTTCTAGCCAGTGATTGAATGTTTCTTGACTTAAAATCTCATGAATGATTAGTTTCCAGAAATCGAAAGTTCTTCTTGATCACGTTTTCTCAATTTTTACCTCTTGACTTTTTCACGACAAGGATATAATCTTCAATTGTTAGATCTGAGTGCTTGTTGAGTTGAGAGCCTGTGATTCGTTTAAAAGTCGAGATCTTTTATTCTTTTCAATTGCTTATTACTTGGAAAAATTTTACCCATATGCATTCGAAAAGACTGGTCTTGTCAGTTTGTTATTTTTGTCTTCATTGAAACATTGGTTTGGGTTTTTGTTGTATATTTATTTTTCGTTGGTTGCTTGTTTTTATTAGTTCCACTCCTATTGTTTGGTTTCTAACAAAAAATTAAATACATTTTATTTTTTAAGCAACTTTGTATTCAAAAAATATTGGCATTCAAGTACTGAAAAAGAATCAATAGATAATTTTCATTGTTCATGGTTGTTTGATATTGCATTTCCGAGAAGATCACACATCGTAGTTCACATTGTTCCAAAAAACTTCTCTTTCCCTCCTGCAGATAGGATTCATTGAAATTTTTTTGTATCATTCATTCCTATTTATGCATTTTTGGGTTAGAGTCTCACACAACATTAGTTTCATTTCCATCTCCTTTTGAGTAACAACAACCTTTAATAATATTGCGCAATTTTAAAATTCAACTAGTAACTTTTTCTAGGACTCTTTTACACCAACATTAGCTAGGATAGAGCTTTGGAATAGGCAGTGAGACACACTCTCCAAAGCACAAAACATACAATAGAATCTTGTGATAAGGAGTGTCAAATTCCATTTGCAGCATTTTTTCCTGGGAAGCCCTTCTCACACAAGGGTCAGACCCGAGGTCGCATCGAGATTGACAGGGTTACTCACCCTACTTTGTTGATATCATTGTAGAGATTGCACGTATTACAGGGGTCACTTGAAGGTATACCCACAATGATGAGTGGAAGCCTCTCAAGATGATTTCAGGCTAGATACCCTACCCTTGCGTGTGGATCGGAATGTTGACTATTCCCCCAAGCATTATTGTTGTTGGTGGTAACCTTAGTAGCCTATTTTATTAGGGTCTTACATAAGGTGACTATGAAGGGGCAAGTATTCATGGTACCTAGAATCGACGTTGGCCAAACTCACTCAGGCTCCTTGGAGGGTATACCCACGATTATGTGTGGGTGCTTGCACCAGGGTGTAAGTATATTAAGCAGGTCGTCAACGTAACTTTTCCACCCTAGCCCAGCCCCTTCTTGTCTCATCATTACGACGTTGGATTTCATCACCAACTAGTGACTTCAGAATTAGAAGGTCTTGTTTGCTTAGTTTTGTTTCCTATATTTTTACTAGCGCATGATGTTTGTTTACCCAAGTTGACCATAGAATTTACTTCATAAGTTTCTAACTCGATCACAATTGACCCTCCATGCTGTTCACATAGAATGCAAGGCTTACCCCTAGAAAATATGGAAGGTTCTCAACCCTTGCCCAGCAACTCACTGAAGGTCTCTCCTCAATAGAGTTAAGTCCAAGACGTTACCACCCCACAAGTGGAAAGAAATAACTCTCTAGAACGGTTTCGAATAACCAATTCTCGAGAGGACTTTCAACTTCATCCCTACTCCAAGAGATGTATTGTGTGAGTGAATTCTTCAGGAGACTTAGTTGTTCAGACTTCTGGATCACCAACTGGACCTTTTCTAGGAGCTGAGGGTCAAGATCCTTTTTGGACCATTGGCATTTTTAGATGGGATCTCTTTGGCTCAGGAGTAGGTGTTGATATCACTGTCGCACTTAAGCTTCCTGAAACATCTAATCCAGGCACAGTACCTTTTACCACTGCTTATTATTTTACTAGTACAGATGCTCCGCGAGATGACCACAACTTGACTCTCCCTCTACAAATGGTCCGTTACACAAATACTATGAGTCCTCATACTAGGGTTACCATGGCTAGCCAAGCCCCCATTGGCAAACTACTTTCGCCCAGAAACACCCACCACTTCCACCCGGATACCATGCATTAAATGCTTCTATTCCCACTCCTACCCAAATATCATACGAGACTCCTGGCAGTTCCACTCCTTCTAGGCACCATCTTCCTGGTTTCATCTTGACACTTCCTCCACCCCCTTTCAGAGGACCTCTTCCATCCTTGATCAGAGGCACTGATCCTAGTGGCACCATTCTGTCATTCACACCGAATTACCAGATTCCTATTGGTGGAAAATTTCACCAAGGAGGCCAAACTGAACCCTCTTTTGCAGTAAAAATCCCAAACAAGACGCAACCCTCGATTGGAAGGAAACCCCCACCGAACCCACCCTATGGAAAAAACATACCTCCATCCTTGGCCCATTATTGGAATCATCTTATACAACATAATCCTCAGCGGACTAGGGGGCAACAACCTCAAGTTATCTCCATCATACCCCCTAGTATAGGCCAACCCTATCCAGGTACATCTAATCCTATTTGGGGCTTGAATTCTGCACCCCACACCCCTATTCAAGGGTAAAAACCTATGAATTACTTGCTTCCACACCAACAACCGAATCTTCTCAAATCTTCGCATTATATGCAAACTGCTTATGGTCCCACTGGTTTACTAATGGGACTTCCCCCCCAAAGTCACCATTACACACATGTGAATAGACAATTACCTTTATTAACTACCTTGGACCTCCCAGATCTGTCGATAATTTTAAATGATCTGATCCGTCACTCTCCTCAATGGCCCACCATACTAGCCAAACTACCATCCGATATACCTAAATTCGATGGTAAGCTAGGGGAGGACCCAAACAATCATGTAATGAATTTTCACCTCTGGTTCTCATCCAAATCCTTGATGGATGACTCTATTTGTTTACACCTTTTTCAGAGAACCCTCACAGGTTCCGCCACGAAATGGTATATAGAATTACCACAAGGCTTCTTCGCCAACTTCAACACCCTCGCTGTGGCTTTCCTCACCAACTACCAGTTACCGATTCGCTACGAAACGGGAATCGAGATTTTGATTTCTTTCAAACAAACTAAGGCCACCCATATCTATGAGCACATTCATGAGTGGCGACGGAGATGACATCTCATCAAACTCGAACTTCCCAATCAATTGTTGGTAGAGTGGTTCATGAAATCATTTGTGAATGACATCGGTCATGACATTTCCATGGGTGGAGTGGTCACCGAAGAATAGGAAATCAATTGTGCCCAATACTTAGACCTTGTTTACTCACAAATGGGTACTCTTTACGACTTACTCCCTGATGTGCCTCATCCTTCTACTTTTTCTACTTCAACTACCCCTACTACTTCCCATGCAACCGATGGTGTGATTGGCACTTTCCATGCCCAACCTCATTCCATCCAAACCTCTAGCAACAACCCCAAACCCATTTCTTCTAATGTTCAAAATGCTCCATCTCCTACCCCTCCCACCGGTAAGACTTCTGAGGTAAATTATGTTCAATCTACCCCCGCCGGCAAAAACAAATCCAGAAAAGGAAAGGGTAAGAATAAGGAGGACAAAAATAATTCGCAAGCTGAGAAAACTAAAATACCACCTGTTGATGATAGGGATAAGTGAAAACCCTGATACCCTTGTCTTATCTGTGGTGATGATCACTACACTAAGGATTTTCCATGATGAGCCGAGGTTATGAAGTTCCTTCAAGGGACCACGAAACCACCCACTTCGGTCGTATTTTCACAACCCGTCCCTTCTCAACAACAGGCCCAATTGGTCATTCATGACCAACCTTCCCCCTCCAATACATCCTATTTCTTAATGTGTACAGGTGATTCAAAGAAGAATGACATCACACTTACTACTTGAGCCAAAGATTATTCTTCCTCAAAAGAAAAGGTTGATGTGATACCTCCTTCGTTGGTTCAACCATCTCCCACAACTCCACCTACCAATGATCCTCTTCATCTTGAACGAACAAACCTAGATACAGTTCTTCACCCTCCTCCAAAGGGTGTTGTTCGAAAATCGACTTTCAATCCCCATGCATGTGCTTCCCATAACTACAATATTGTCAAAGATCTAGCCCAGGCACCATCCGCGATGTCAACCCTCGAAGTCCTTAAGAGTTGTCTGATACAATGGAAGGCACTGTTGAAAGCTATTGGTGGAATCAACCCTACAGATTTGAATTTAATAATTTTTTACTTGGAAGATCACATTCCAAGGTTACCCCCTCAACTCGCATTCCAAATACAAATTATTGTCTCCAACAAAAACATTTGTAGAACAGTTACTGACGAGGGTTCCTTGACGTGTGTCATGTCTATTACCTACTAGAAATCCATCAACTCTCCTCCTTTGACTAAATCCCACAACACACTCAAAGCCTTTAATGGCTCTGGTTTTAAGACTTATGGTGTCCTCCCTTCATTGCCTATTACATTAGAAGGAAAAATGGTCCAAGTTGAAGTGGAGGTCTTTGACACTCCTCTCGATTACAACCTTCTACTCGGTCATAGATGAATTGATTCCATGTGTGTAGTTATGTCGACTCTTTTCCATGTCATGCATTTCCCACATCAAGGAAAAGTAGTGACCATCAACCAATTGGCCTTCTTCCACTCTGATACATGTATCGAAAATGTACCGTTCATTGCAAACCCCCCCCGTAGATATAAGAATGTTGGTGTGGGTCTTATTAAAGACTCCTTGTTAATGGGTACTTTCCCCATACCACCACCCGATGTTCCACATCCGTGTGTCCCCTCGATCAACATGATCTCCACCTCTATTCATGGAACCCCTACATCTCTCAACCCATGGATGGTACCCAAACCCGGTGATCATCTTCATTATGGCGACAAAATGCCACTAAGTCTGGTTGAATCTGCTTATCAAGCCATTCAATCGGCAACCCCTGCTACTCCCTCTCTTGGTGATTTATCTCCAGATCCTTTCCGCATAATTTTTCCCATGGACGAGATGATTGTGTCTGTTATGGAAGACACCCCATGGGACGATGGACATCATCGTTCCATCATCTTCCTGGAAAAACACACCATCGAGGGTTACCAACAGATCTCGACCCCGTCGACTGTTGTCATCATTTCTACTGTTCCTGAATCTACACATGATCTGTTATATGAAGGGAACTTAAGTAATATCTCACCCACCATCCCCCTCAACATATCCATAAAGCCTGGAATTGTCGAAAATGTGCATATCGAAGCTTCGTGTTCCCCTAACAAAATTGTCACCTACAAGTCTCTTTTCAAAGAATTTCGTGACGTCTTCACCTGGAGCTATGAATAAATGTTGGGTATTGACCCCGACATTGTGGTACATGAGATTAAGACATACCTCGACGCTAAACCTATCCGGCAACGACTTCATCTAGTCCACCCATGTAAAGCGACCACTATCAATATTTAAGTCGAGAAACTTCTCAAAGCCAGCTTTATTTACCTGGTGGCTCTCAATGACTGGGTTTCCAATCTTGTCCCGATCGACAAGAAACAAGGCACAATCCACGTGTGCGTTGATTATAGAGACATTAACAAAGCTTGTCCTAAAGACAACTTTCCTACACCCTTCATGGACCAGATCGTCGACGATTGTGCCGGAAGTGAAATCTTCTCTCTGATGGATGGTTTCTTCGGATATAATCAAATCAATATCGTTCCTGCAGACAAACACAAAACTGTTTTTATTTGTCCTTGGGGAAATTTTTCCTATCAGAAACTTCCTTTCAATTTAAATAATGTTGGTGCAACTTTTCAGCATGCTATGTCTTACGCCTTCCATGATATCAAGGACATTGTGCAGCCATATCTCGATGACTTACTCGCTCATTCCATGCACTATGTCGATCATCCAATACACCTCCATGCCATTTTCCTTCGATGTCGGTTTTACCATATACGCTTGAATCCCCACAAATGTGTTTTCTGCATAGAATCTGACCGACTTCTAGGCTTTATTGTTTCATGGATCTTGGTATATCCTTTGAAGGTTGAGGCGATTCTCAATATCCCTCCTCCTTCCTCACTTCGCCAGTTACAAAGTTTACAAGGGAAGGAAAACTTTCTTCGTCGTTTCATCCCAAACTATGTTGAGCTAACTCTTGGATTTAAGTGACTGCTCAAGAAAGGTTCTGAGTTCATATGGGATACCACTGCCAACAAAGCTTTTGAAGCCTTGAAACTATATTTGACACGTACCCCACTACTCTCCCCACCTAATTACAGTCGAGATTATTTCCTTTACCTCGCAGCCATGGATTATACCATCTCTATGGATCTCGTCCGGGAGGATGATTCTCATGATGAACATGCCATTTATTACTTTAGTCGGAGTCTTACAACTACCGAAACCAAGTATTTACATGTTGAAAAACTAGCCTTGGTAGCCGTCCAAGCTGTTCAACGTTTCCGACACTATATCCTCTCTCTCAAGACTACGGTAATTTCTAACTACAACCCTATGCAGCACATTCTTACACACCAATTTCTAGGGGGAAAATACTCCAAATGGATCATAATACTCCAGGAGTTTGACTTAGAATTCAAACACGCTAAGTCCAAGAAATCCTTGGTGTTTGCCGAGTTGATATGCGACCTTCCCTGCTCTGAGATGGAAAATGTAGCAGTCGATTCATTACCCGATGAATCCCTTTTCCTGATTAGTTCCAATGACCTTTGGTATGGAGATATCATAATATATTTCCAGACCCAGACTTTCCGGCCCAATTTTTCTAGCACTAACCACCGTCGAATACGCTACCAAGCCCGTCAGTATATTATCCTCGGTGATACTCTTTATCATCGTGGGATTGACTCCATTTTTCTACACTGCCTCACATTTGATGAAGCCGAGAAAGCCCTAAATGACTACCATTCTAGAGCTTGTGGTGGTCACATGTCTAAGTATGCTATTGCCTAGAAGATATTACGCATAGGGTATTTTTGGCCTTCTTTATTCAACAACTGTATAATTGTCGTCCAAAAATGCCATGATTGCCAAACCTAAAACCATAAAATATGATCACACCCTTCTCCTCTACACCCTGTGGTCTCCGTTGGCCCTTTTGCAAAATGGGGTATCGATTTCATGACATGTCACCCTCACTTGGCCGAGGGGCATGGATACATTATTGTAGCCATAGATTATTTTACGAAATGGGTCGAGGTGATGCCAACATTCAACAATATTGGAAAGACTGCAGCATTATTCATATTCAATCACATCATAGCTCATTTTGTTGTTCCTCAGGCCATCGTTACTAATCATGGTATCCACTTTAGAAACTTCATGATGTCCGAAATCACTGAAAAATTGGGTCTTCTCCATGAAAACTCAACACCCTATTACCCACAAGCCAATGACCAAGTTGAAGCAATAAACAAGGTCCTCATTACCATGCTTCGACAAATGATAGGGATTCACAAAACAAGTTGGCACACAATGTTTTTTTCGGCATTATGGGATTACCAAATGTCCGTTAAGTCTACTACCAAGTTTACACCATTCCAGTTAGTTTATGGTCTAGAAGCCATCTTGTCGATTGAATGTGAGATACCCTCCCTAAAACTAGTCGTCGAATTTCTCTCGAACGCTTCTGCCAAAGAAGAACGTTTGTTATATCTTATTCAATTAGATGAAACCCGTCGCAATGCCACCCTAGTTATAGAAGCCCAGAAGAAATGCATCAAAGCCCATTATGACAGACATGTCAAGCCACGGGTTTTCTCCGAAGGTGATCTTGTTCTTCTGTACGAACAAGATAGGGATATGCTAGAAGCTGGAAAATTTGAAGCTATGTGGCGAGGTCCTTATATCATATGATGAGTTTTGGAGAAAGGATCTTACGATTTGGTAGACTATGACGGTATCCCTTTGAGTGAACCCAAAAATGGGTTGTACTTAAAGAAGTACTATGCCTAAGATCACCTGTGCATGAGTGCTTGTATTTTATTGTATCATACTTCTTGTGTGTTACTGTAGTATGATTTTTTCATTATCTAGTCTATGCCCTCGATTGATTATGTTACATTGTGTTTAGTTTCCATATTTCAGAGTCTTCGCTACCCCACATTGGCTTCGTCGATGGCGCTAGCCACAATACTCAAAACCTTGCTTCTGTTGCATGGGAAATATACGCACCTACAAACGAACTTATCAGTCTGTGAGGTGTGTGCCTAGGTTGTGCGACCAATAATATTGCAGAATATAGCGTCGTCGTCGAATTGTCGATTGATGCTATTTTGCTTGGCGTCTGCCACCTGGTTATACAACTCGATTCCCAGCTAGTAGTATTGCAACTAAGTAATGTCTATGCTATTCGAAGTCCTACTTTATTACGGGTATATTTATGAATTTTCCTCTTGGAATGTTATTTTGATTATATTTAGTATCAACACATTCCTAGATGTCTAAATACATTGACTGATGCATTAGCTAACTATGTGTTAGATAGGCATTTGGGTCATTTATAAACCAATAACACATTACATTTATAACACAACACAAGATAAGCTGGTAGAAGTTGTATATATGTATATAACGATCAAAAGTTTTTACAAAACGTTTCTGTCCAAGGACCAAAATATCAAAAATACGAAGCCCATGGATTCTACAAAATAGTGTCACGGATGACGCTCACGATAACACACAACTGCTTGGGCCACTCTATGAAAAGTCGACTAATAGACTCAGACATGCCCACAGTATGACGTTGGTAACATCTAGGGATCTCCCCAATAGCCATATCTAGGATGTTAGAAGTCAACCCCTCTAAGTTCTTCTCCACTACCTCGTAGTCTTCGGCATCCCATCTTTCCATTGGAGCCGCCTCTCCTCGTCGTTGAATAGGAGACGTTCCCAGAGGTCGATATGGCCCCACATCTGTGTCATCAAAAAGAGATTGTTTTGATTAGTTCTTGGATAAACACAAAAACATTTCATATGATAAAAATTACGAAAACATTTGAAAATAACAAAATGTGAACTTCTTACCTAAATCACCCCACTGAGCATCCTCGTGTAGGGCCAAATCTGGATCCCCTCAGAAATCCAAACCAACGTATGCATAGTCGTCAATCATCAACATCTAGGGCCGCAACCAGTCAAAAAATGAATCATTATACTTGATGATAGGCCCTGCTACGTGTCGATCCATGAGGTTGCACCACCTCAGCATCCTCGGATCCTGTGGGGCTGGTAAACCCCAATTAACCTATAATCTCAGCAATGGGACCCTCTCGAGGAAGAAGGACACCAAAAGTGATCCGTACCCAAAATGCTTCAAGTTTCCCCTTCTACACTTCATCAATTTCCTCTTCATACTACGGAGAACTGCATCTGACCAGTTGAAGACCCGAGGCTCTGTGCACTCTATGGCATATTGGAAGTAGCTCTAGAGAGCCATGTGTGGAGCTATACTCCTGGCCATGCGTGCTATAGTGAACAAGATGGTTCGAAAGGTCAATTCTTGGACCCCCCAAATAACAACCTTGCCCTTGCTTCTTTCTGCCTCAGGAACACAATACTAGTGACAATACTCACTCATAGGGAGTCTACTGCCTCGACCACTGGTCAAACTAGCATGGTATCAACACCATGATAACCCTATTAGAAAATAGATATCCTCAATATCCAGGTTCAACATGTGGACTCCCACATGAAACAACTGTTCCATGTCCCACATATGAACTAGGTACTCCAACAATCTGAGTTGGGCCCTCATGCTCGGAATCCTGAAGAATTTCAAGAGCCCATAGTCCCGGAGGGAAGCGACGGTACTTGGGTCATTCCCAACGATGACATCCTCCTCCTCATGTTCTCTTTCTCGCCATTCTAGCGTTATGATGGTCAAACACCTGCACAAGAGCCATAAGAGAAGGGTCAACAACTTATTTCAAACCTTGGCATATTTCTTATTGAGCAATAGAAAATTTTAAAATTCATTTTTTGACCCCCGCAGGTGCCCCTTTAGCACAGTGTGAGATTCTTACAGGTTCCCTTAAGGCTGCCTACGAGAATCCTAGATTATCGCAGGTCCCACATGGCCATCCTATGAGAATGCTCAAGAGCAAGTTATGGCCCTAAAATGGACCTAAAACCTTGAAAATTGAAAATAAAAACTAAAAATAAACCATGGAATAGGTAAAAGATCAAGATATTACCTCGTTGGTGGAGATGGTTCGCCAAATGGTCGGTTGTGCCTCACGCGATCGAGCAAAGAAATTTGGGGGAAAATGAGGTGTATTGGGCAAATTTTTTGGCAAAATCACAACGAAATGGTAAAATCCCTTTTTACCCATATTTATTCACTTTTTACCATTTTTGTTGATTTTTTATATTATTTGTCTATAAAACCTAATGTCCTAATAGTCCTATGAGTGTGGTTTTTGTAGATATAGGAACTTTGGAGTCCAAACGAAGGAGTACGGGTGTTTTTTCTTTTTTTCGCATGTACGACTGCTTTTAGAGATTTTAGAAAAACCTCGACCTCAGTCTTCGTTCGTTCTCACGTTCGAAAATACATGAGAACGTAACCGAGTATACTTTTTTCGTCTTTTCGTACTTGTCATGGTAACACGAAAATGACAAATGCAAAGGATTATCCTTTAATCTCTTTTCACGCTCCATAAAAATGAAAAGATGGTGGAGTGATCTTCTTTTGTTCACACTCGTAAAAGTATCTTAACAAAATGTTCGATGGGCGATAGTTTATCACTTTTTCCGTCATGTCAAACTCTTTTACGAAAAAGGAACTGAGAGAGTTCTCTTTAAGTTTTTTTCAGACTCTCAAAACATGAAAAACCCCCAATTTTTCTATCCTTGGACTCATTAAACAAACATAGAAAGACATGTAATGGGACCGAACCACTCCTTCCTAGGGTTCGTTAAACATAATCCAAGGGACTTGTTTGAAGGATGAGCTTACATCAACAAGAATATGTTATCCTCCTCAAGATTGCGTAAAAATAAAGAGGTACTAGCCAGAAATGGTGGGGGAAATTTTGGGAAAGGAATGTGTTTTCGTATTCATATTAATAGCAGTAAGTGTCACTCTTGAACATGACATCCCCTATTATTCATTTGAATTTGGGTTGGGAAATCCATTTTTCTCTCATTCAACTTGCTACAAGGTCATATCTTGGGTCGTCTTTGAGTCAGTGCTACCAAGTCCTTGGTCGTGTCGTTCATATGTTCAAGAGAAGTTCACAAGATCCCTCTATTGAGTCGACCATCTGCAGTTGTCCATTCTTACTATGTCGGCCTTCCCTATGTTTGTTTCAACCTGTATTCATACTCTGTTTCATCCTCAAAATCTGTTCCTGTTTTTGTGTCATTGATAGGGGATACATCAAGGCCCTCCTGTGACGAGTATTGTTCCATCAACTCCAACTCATTATCCATAAACAAGACTTAGAAATTATCTGGTACCTTGGAACTTGCATGCCTCAATGGCAGGTTTCCTTGCTTTCAAAAGTGGGTTTTCATTATTGACCCCTGATCAGGAGGTTTCGTCGAGTGTTCGACCTCAGCTCATTTATTCACATTCATTGGATTGTACTAGTGTACCTTGGGATTCAATGACATTAATGGTGATTTCCCTCACACTTGTTAACGGTTTCATCAATGACTGCTAATCAAGTGGTTTCTACCATGTTCGACTTCATCACATGTAATCACATGGCTAGATTCATACTTTCAAGTGACGGGATTGAAGACCCTGGGTCTCATCTTTTTGATCTAGGCCGCAATGGGGTATGTATGATTTACCTTGGCACATAGATCCACTTTGTATGTCAAGTGGATATGCCATCTTAATTTAAGTCTTCTAGCATAGATCCATAGTGTATTCTTGGTGTCTATGCAGCATTTTGACGGCATGGATCCACAGTGTATGATTGGTGGCCATGACCTACATTTATGATTTCATTCGTCTGTGATCTGAGTATGGGAATGCCTACCTCAGAACTGGTATTATATTCTGCAAATGCTTGGTTGTTTGCAAGTTTCCAATTAGGTGCGCTCTTGGTTTCTGACACACACACACATAGATTACAAAGTATTTCGGTTGTCATAGATTTTGGCCTCATACTTTGGGGGGCATTTTGTTACACATGATTTTGGTCACTCTGGTGATGTCTCAATAGTGATGTATTCAGGCTCCCAACAAGGACTTTTTGCCTAAGAATAGTGGCTCTTGTCTTCTTCCAAAAACATATTTTTAAGATGAGTTTGTAGGTTGCCTATGGTCTAGGGTGCGATAATCCTTCATTCTCATAGGCCACCCACACTTAGGGTGAAAACTTCTCGCAGTCTGCTCCATATATAGGGTTTGAACCTATTTTTAAGTTTGGAAAGAAGAAGAGGTCACGAAGGTTCTAGAAGGGAATCTTCTAGAAAATGAGTTGGCATTCACATGGTTATCATTCTACTGACTTCTCATATTTGGTGGGATCATCCTCATCCATTTAACCATCTCTCCTTCTCCTATATATTGAAAGGTTTCTCATGGAAAAGTTTAAGCAAGATTGAATGAAGAATTGGTGAAAGAATTGTGTGAAGAACCCTGCTTGGATAGAAGCTTGAAGGCTCTATTTGGTCTATCAAGAGGTATTGGATCTTCTTCATGAAAGTGAAAGGAAAGTGTGTGTGTTGGAAACAAGGGTCACTGAAAGGAAGCTTGTGACATCAAGGCAATCAGGTTGTATCCTCTACTTTAATTTAATATGATACAGTGGCATGTCCCTTTCCCATAAAGTCACTCTTACTTTATTGTGTAACTCCTTGATCATATGCATAGGTTGACATTGAATATAATTTGTTATCTTCACTTTGGTTGGTTTGTGTTGTGTTGGAATTGACTTCACAAGAGCACCAAAGTGAAGCGGGAACAACAGAGACCTAAGGAAGCGATATAAATGTATGTCACTTATTCCTTCCTATTAATACATTCAATGGCTACAACTTAAGGAAAGAGTTGTGTCCTACCCTATTTTGTTCTAGATCCAGATGGATCTAGGGAGATTTGTTAGTGTCCGCACCTACAGATTTGTCTGATAACACGCGCTGAATTTTATCAAGGGTATAAACCTATGAAGTGTGTTTGGGGTGAGGTGCGGTGTAGACTAGATTTCATTCTTCAATTGTTTGTAATAGGCATGGAAGCTGTCATTGGATTTCCACTGCTTGTTCATGTCGCTGGAGTACCACAACATACAGAAATTCATGGCCAGTGGTTCGAAGGGTTCGATATTCAGAAAAGTGGCACCTTCTGGTAGCTCCCAGGCGATGAAAGCGATTAGTGTGAGCAACCAACTAAAGTGGAACTCATACCCCTGGTCTTGTTCTTCTATGCAATCAAGATCTAGATGGTTTACAAGGTAATGTGCCCAGTTCATCTATAGTCCCTCGATGCACTTCCCTGTGACGTAAAGTACGAATCCAATCACCTGTGTTGGTATGTTCTTGTGAACTAGCTTGCCCGCAATCAGATGACAGGAAAGATGCACTGTGACACTCTACATAGAGGCTACCTTGTAGCCTCATGTGCCTTTCTTGACATCGCCATAAGTTTCTTTTATCTTCTATGATAGTGCTCGGTCTAAGGTCTTTCCAGGGTAAAACTCTTGTGGGTCAGGGCCTTACATACAAATTCCTATTATCCTCATTACATTAAGAAGTGTGTACTACGCGAGGTTCTGGGTCCATGACTGCAGGACTATCTTAAAATTCTTTCCTTTGTTCCTAGTTAAGTACTTATGTGAGGCTAACATGTTGTAAACTTTACGATCTCCAAGGTTAAAATCACTAAATTTCAGTGCCGCAAGCTTATCCTGGTCAGCCCGAACTGTGCGCACCCCTTTCGAAAGGTACACAGTGATCAAAGTGTACTTGAAGTCTCAAGGTACATTGTCATGGTTGATGGCACTTCTTAGAGGTGGTAAGTAAGTAGGTAGAATGCGTGGGATAAGCTTGGCATTTGAAATGTCATCCCTGTGCTTGGTCTGTTTCTCATCGGTCGATCGAGATGGAATGGTGTGAGTAGTGGAAGGGGAGGCCTAAAGTCCTCTTGTTGTGTATGCTTGGATTCTTGTAGACAATCCTTGTTTCAACATGACTCTCTCAGTCATTAATTTAATCAAAAATTCTTCAACTACTTTCTCAGCAGCGTTGAGCTCATCAGACATACAAGCTTGGGTCAGCTAGCTCGAGTGTGAAATGAATTAAAAGACTACAGTGAATAGTATGGGAACAAGGAAATGATCATAGGGTGAATTAATCTAAGGTTTCAGGCTCAAATTCTCACTTAGCGAAAAGTATTCTCGATGTGTGGCGCAATGGACTAAGTAGGGAACTTAGAAATGGTCTTCTTGCAATGGGTATGAGGTTGCATTAACTTATGTTCTGTCCATTATGGCATGGTCTAACGATTTAGTGGTGAGCCATAAATGATTTCTGACCCATTCAGAGCGGCAGTCGAACGGTTATATTGGCTTCCAATGGCTATATTACTTTGCCTCGGCGTAGTGGCATATGTCATTGTTCTGATATTCCACTGAAGCTCTAATTCTGCAAAGTGTCTTACCGCGAGGTACCCTCTGGGATATTATGTAATTTTTCAATATTATCCTTCTTCTTACTTAGCTTTCTAGCCTTCTTTCCAGTGAGCTTCGTCTCAATGATTCTCTTCTCATTTTGGTTCTTATTTTCCTTGGACATATTCACTTCGGGCTGGTAAGATTCTTCTCCTAGGGTTTACGTATATCACTTATTCTTTGTCTAGGGTAGAAATTTTATCCTTTTGTGTAGCTTTGGCCTCGATATCTGTGCTTATAGTGTCATATGGCTTCAAGCAGTTCTCCTATTCTTCTATCAACTGTGCGATCCTTTTAGTCATGAAATCTTTTAACTCTTGTGCCTGTTGTTCTAAAACCTCTTCTTCTTCCTTCTTTCTAGCTTGATCTCTTTCAATCCAAGATTTTTCGAGTATCACAGTAAATGGGGCGTTGTCCTCAATGAATTTGATAATCTCAAAATATTCTTTTGTCAAAGTTCCATTGACTGTCATAGATATATGAGCGAGTCTTCCACATAACATCATCAGTTTTCCTCTGAATAGTCCTATTCCTCCCAATGAAGGAATCATGGTAGGCTTCCCTATAGCTTCCCAAGTTCTTTCTGGCATAATGTTCACTTGTGTTTCTTCATCAAGAATACAGTCAATGTCGAAGTCCCATATTCTTGCTTCGACTTGCTCCTTTTCTTTGAAGATCTATGGTAATTGGAAATCTTTATGTTCCTTCAGGGTTTCTTTCATCTGTATTAATACTTTCTCTGATTCTTGTTGGGTTTCTGCCTTTTCTAGATCTGCCTTATGGTCTTCTTGATTTAGTTTTATCCTTTCAATCTTAGCAACTATTCTAGGGCAATCCAATATCTCATGGTCCCTAGCTTTGCAATAGAGACAATTAGGTCTTCCACCAGGGAATTCCTTATCTAGATGCCTTGGTTTTCTGCAACTGTAACATAGGATTAATCCTCGCTTTCTTTTAAATGACCCCTAGCCTCTTCTGTAGTATGCACTAGAATCGTGATAGCTAACCTGCAGAAAATTCTTTCTAGGATACTATATCCATTCGTTAGTCCATAAATTCTTTCTATGCATAGGTATAACATATCTATCATTATACTTATCAGATCTATTCATATCAAACTTTCTTTCATCTATTAATGCCCTAGTTTTTAATCTAGGACATAATTTATCAAACATACCTAGAACCATGCTCTAGAAACAAAAAAACATTCACTTATCTTACTTCTACAGAGAAAAAAGCTTCTAGATCTAAGAAATTTTGACTATTCTTACCTTTATTAGAGCACATAGCTTACAAATCTTACCTCTTTTCTGCATCTCTAACCTCTTTTTTTCATAGATTTCCACTTTTACTTTCTTTAGAGCACAGAGCGTTCATATCTTGCTTCTTTTCTTCAGATATGATCTTCCTTTCTTTAGATATGAACTTCTTCCTAGCACAAAGCTTCATAGGTCGAGTAAAAAGTTGCGCACTAAGGAAACAGATCTACACACAGATCTTTCTTTTGCACAAAGTTTCTTCTTCCCCAGTTCCCAGCAATCATGGTTTCAGGTTCTAGCAATGGAACCATTTGTTGGCACAGGGGCAGACCCAAGTTTCAATGCTCAAGATCGCACCAACAAAGCCCTAACTATCGACCCTTTCGAAAACACCTGCGAAGTAGATGAAGTCTCACACAAGGTAGAGGTAGGGGTAGTTGCAAGACTCAGGGGTCTACAAGCTTAGCTGGGACATAGATCTGTGATTATATCATTTACAAAGTAATTAGCATAGATCATTCATCAATATTCAACCTTTATTATACTTCGCAGACAACACAAAGCATCGCGGTGTACACTCAGATCTATAGTATTTCAACACTTAACCATAGTAACCCAAATCAGATTTGGTAGATCAAGCACTAAGCATATTCATACATGTCAGATCTAGCATTCATACATATTACCAGTACTCATCATAAGAAAATCTATCTAATCACCTTAAAGTACTTAGCAAGAAAGGCATAAACACATACAGATAAAGCACAACACACAATATTTACATGGTTCACCCCCACCCTAGGTCTACGTCCACCAACTCTTCTTCTTTACTAGCTTCAGTTAATCAGTTTTAGGCACAGATCTTATCAAAACCCTACTCCACATAGGACAGGAGATCTGTGCACCTCGCTAGATCCTCCTTCTCCGAGTAGATCTAGCACACAATCTTCCACAATCTCTTACAAAAACTTGCACTCATCTCTGCAAGTTTCACACAGAATGCACAAAGCTCTTACAATCACATAAATCAGCTCTTAGCACTAATCCATCTACTATGCACTAAGCCATCGACTATCCTTACATTGCCTAAGTATCTATTTATACATTACAATAGTGGGCCTAAGTGTGGGTAAACCCACAGGCCAACATCCCTTTCCCATTACATTAACCCAAAACTGTAAAAGGGCCCAAAAGTGGACCGAGATCTCATGATCTCTACTTCTCCTGGCACTCCATCTTTAACAGGCTGTCAAAGTCCAAAAACGGTCAAATATGACCAAGTGTCCCTGAAAACTTGGTCAAGGGCCAACAATGCTTTAGCACCATCAATAACATCTAGGCCCACCCACAGTAGGCCATAGCAAGGACTTTCTCTACATGCATCATCAATTCACCAGATATCCTATGGGGTGCATGAGTCATTAAAACCTCTAACTTCCATCACCCAAACCCTTAGTCAACTAAAACCCCTAACTTTCAAAACCAACATTCATCCTTATATTATCCATAGGGGAATGTAAAACCACTAACCCCACTAATATGTTTCACACCTAATTCCTATAGCCCAATCCCATAATCTTTATAACCCTTGAACATTATATCATAACCAATTTAATTGTCATTCACTATCAAGAAAGTACCCTAACCCTTGTCCCCAATAACCTTTAATCCCTAAATTATATAATTGTTTACCCTTGTAATCTCTAACCTTGAACTCTTATAACCCCTTATCCCTAACACATGTAATTGATATGATCCATAACCATTATAATTTGTGTCAAATGTTTCATCCTTAACCTCTATAAAAACTAATCCCTAACCCTTACATTCCATAACAATTATAACCCTTACAATTATAACAATTATAACCCTTACATTCCATAATGTTTCATCCCTAACCCTAATCTTTAACCCTTATAACCCC
>JZKD02S2316805.1:174937-195271 GCA_000966675.3 Picea glauca | reverse complement strand
TATACCATTTATGTCACTTCCTTTTAACATTAGGGTCGACCTGACACTTTCTTATTTTGTAATTCTTTTCTTTAATTATCTTCAGGGCCTACATGTACAATTCACTTTGTCATCTGCAAAAATTCATTTCTCCTCAACCATGAGGATCCACGTGACGTGCCACATACCACTGAAAACAACATGATGTATACTATCCATCCATGGGTGTTGTATCTTCATGTTCATTTTCCTTCATGTCCAAATAACTTCATCAATATTGTGGTCCAAAACCCATGACTAGGGTTGACATCAATGACAACAACCAATCTTCCAACAAAACCTACCTAACTTTGAAATCAAACTTTGATGCGCTCACTATGTTTTTTTTGGTCCTAGCATGTACCAAATGCCAAGGTGGCATATGATGCACATGGTGCCATTACTCCTTAGCATGGTCTCGGGCTTCACGAATTTGCTCACATGCGTTGTGATTAACACTTTTCCTACCATTTGAATCATCACAGCCTGTATTGATAAGGCTCAGGGCTATGGCTCTATTGCATTTTTGAAAACCCTACATGTGTGTTCCATGTTGATTACCCATCCATTCGGCATCACTCTAGTGATAAGGGTCGAACCGAACGACGTCCAAACCCTGCTCTCATATGATAACGCCAGGGAGGATTTGGAAAGGAATGGTTGGCTGGAATAATGAGTTAACAAGCCCTCTGTATTTTTTTATTTTTATATCTGCTCAGACTTACCTCTTCTACTTTTGTCATCTAAACCCCCAAGTGTTTTGAGTCACTCTTGTTACAGTTTGGTCAACCCCGTAATTTCTTGCCAGATACACGTTTTTACAGGAGATATTCTAAGCAAACGGTTTTGAATTAGATCAAACCCTTGAAAACCCAGAACCAAAATGAGCCCTTTTACCTTCAACGTGAGTAGTTTCCCATAAATTTGATTGTTCCAAAGATAGATCTCGTCCTTTAGAGGTCAAAATCTTAGAATTTCTTTGTGGCTGAGGTGAGCGTTTTTGTCTACTTGCAATTGTTGAAACATTTTCTTACCTACTCAGGCTTGTGCCTTAGCATCCTATAGCAACCCTGAACCTATCCCAAAAGCTACTAAACATCCTCATGGGCAAGCTACGTATCCTAAATGACTCTGTTAAAAAACTTGAGACTTGAGTTAGTTATCCAAGAAAAAGAGAAGTGTTTGAAAACTACAGGACATGTGATTTTTAAGAATGTAGAAGCAGCTACAGTCATCGTTAACTCCAAATTTTTATGATGTGATTTGATTGTATGGTCAAAGGTAAGATATTTTGAATGAATAGCATGTCTGTTTTTCATTCCTTAGTTAGACTATTTGGTTGTTAAACAAAGCTAATTTTTTTAGTTCATTTTGATTATTAAATAGAATCAGATTTTGTTTGTTATTATAACTAGCTACAGAATCACAAGATTCTGTATGCAGTTCAGAAAAATTTGAATTGTTTGATTTGATAATTGAAAACATATCTGAGATCTTCTTATTTTCATTTATTTTCAGGATAATTAAGGAGCCTGTGATTCCAAATATGATATGAGACACTTTTGGGGTCTCCCAGCCATATCAATTTTGTATTTTGAGTGAACGGAATTAGACTGTTATTAGTGTTCTAATATCTAGTGAAATCAGGGTGGTTGCATCCCCCATATTTTTTAAACAAATTTGATCTTATCAACAGAAAACAATTATGTTTCCTGAAACCTATATAAACACATCATTTTGTAAACATTTGGGAATCTTAGCCTGGGGCAAGAGTATGGGAGTTTTTATCACAGACTTGAATGGAATATGATGCACGTTACAGCTTTAGATTTTCTGTATGATGTTTTCATTCAAGTTATGTTCATTTCAATTTGACAATACATTATGATTGCTTTTGTCGGCATAGTTTATTGCAAGTTGATATCATTCAATTTATATATGTTGTCCATATCTTGTGTTTCAGAACAAAACACACAGTGATCATCTACCCAATTTAAATTAGTAGATTTATCTCTAATTTATGTTGAATGTATGCATGCAAGTGCTTACAAGAAAATTTATCTCGTCGAAGCAATTTCCAAATCATATGATTACTGTAACCATATCCATTCAATGTTTTGTTGTTATAATTCAATCTCCATCATTATCGTTCCTCATTTATTAGGGGCAGTCCCAAGATCTATAGCAGGTTTACTTCATCAGATAAAGGTGGTGGGATATTCAATAGTGAACAGACATTGGATACAGTGACAGGTTAGCCTGTTATTTGATTTTGCTAGTTTCCTGAATATAGAAGTTGTCTCTATATAAAACATTTTCTGCTATCTGTTATTTTCTGTTTAATTAGGAAGTTTAATGTGTGATGTCATGAATGTATACATTTAAGAAAACAAAACCAAAAAATTAGATAGTGTTTTTACTTGCTTTATTATTATCGCTAAAAGTAATCAATCCACATTTGATTTTTACGAGTTTAGATTAAAACTCGTGTTTTGTATAGATTGTATATAGAATTATCATACAAACAATATTTAATTTGCGCATATATATTTACTTAGATGTACATATAGTTTTTAGTAGTTACTATCTATTAGATCATTGTTTTTCCTTTAGTTACTTTTTCACTTTCTTTAGGACTTAGATCAGCCAACGGAGCCATGGAATACTTTGGAATACGATCTTCGTTTGGGGTGCACGATAGCTCGTTGGAAAGGTATCAATGAGGAGATTAATTTTGGAAGATCAATCAGAGCCTTTGGATATCAATAAGGTGCCCGATTGTGGAAAAAAATAATTTAGGCCCTCAAAATGGCCCTGGAAGTTTAGGAACCAAAAACCTGCTAAAAATAGTAAATTGCCAGAAGACTGTTTTGAGCTAGTTGGAATAGGTGGGTGGTCACCAATATCCACCTGAATCATGGATATATTTGTGCTTTCACTTCTCTAGAGCTGAAAAAAAACTTTTACAATTCTTATTGAATGCAACGTGGAATTGTTCCACGGAGGAGATACTAGCAAAGGGAAAGGATTGATACCACTCACGAGCATCTCCCTCTAATGAGTACATGAAAATATTCATTAATACATCTTCATGATGTATTCCCCAGTGATGCATGAGTTCATGAAACTCAACAAAATTTTCAGCAGAGTTGTCATCTCTATGTTCTCTAAATCTGGGAAAAAAATCACCCCACTCATCTATAGTAGAAAAAACATCTAGAAAACTAGGAATAACAGATAAATTTAAAGGAGAAAACCTCCAAGCCAATATGGCGTCCATATGAAAATATGACTTCTTAAAACAGTGGAGTCGCCACTAGATTCTTTAACCATGGAGTCTACAGGTGAATGATATGAAATCTGAATGTGTTTGGTCTTTGTTCAGCATCAAAGATCTGATCTAATTGTTGTCATTCTCCCAGGGAAATATATCTCGTTACTCCATTCCCTGACAATGACGCCAGAAGATTTTGGTCCTAAAGTTTGCACCTGACTGCTAAGGGCAAAGCTAGACCACCTCAAGTTTATAATAGTTGATTTTAAATTTTTTTGGTCAGTTGGAGGGCTAGTTTACCAAGACAGTAACATGGTTGGGTTGGAAAAATTGACACAAAGGAGGGTTATCATTGGTTGGTGGCACACAAATGACAGACAAGTGAAATAATAAAAACAAAGGGAAACAACAAACCACTCAATGAATAATATGCTGCAAGAAGTTTAATACTTAAAATATCATTTCAAGGCATTAAACATGTATCAAAAACACAATTACTCCCTCACGTTGTGATAAAAACGAATATTCACCAAGCATTACCTATTTTCACAGGTTGCATATCAATAAAGACAAGTTATATAATAGCTGAAGGAAATGAAATGTACTTTGCACAGAACAAAAACTGCATTCAAGATAAGATAAAAACACATGAAGATTTGAATGAAACATTGTCATCAAGAGTATATTCACCAGGTAGAGAGATTTTTAGTCCATGCATAGAACAATTCCAACTAGTCTGATGTATGGCTATCCTTTTTCCAAAACTCTGACCTCCAAAACATACAGAAACTGCATATTTATAAGAGTTGCAGAGGCTCATGTTCATCCGAGACTGAGACTTAACTCTACACTACTAGTTGTAGAACAACTGATTCACTTGACTAAAAATTGATAAAGTACAAAAGTGTATACTTCACACTTGACTCAATCAAAAGAGTGGTTCTTATCACACATAGAATACCATTGATTGTTCTTTTAAACTAAAAGAGTATTGAACTAAATCATTAAAAACTACCACTAGCGATGAAACTGGACTGATGCATGTGCTATAATGGACTGAGACTGTGGCAGAAACAGATTCAGAGCGACATAACTGAGTTCTACATTGATCATGGTGTGCACGCGCGTTGTTGGAGGCCATTGGAGACAACTAGATGTGCAATGTGAAAATCTCCCAGAGTGACGTGGTGACCTGACGTCATATAAGCATGTGATTGCACAAGTTGTTAAGCGTGGTTTGGGTCCACACTACTCGGACCCCCGCAATCCACCACAAGCTTCCATGTACTTCATAAGTTATACCATGGCCTCTATTGTGAGACTTCTTTGGAAAATTATTGTTCGACCATTTTCTATCCCCGAAATGAAGTGTGGTCATCGATCTTGTCACAATATGTGATCTGGGTGACCCTGATACTTTATCACCCTTGCTAAATTTCTATCTGTCTGCCATAATGCACCAATTTCTTAGAGCTCGGGAGCTTTGAGCGTGGAGCATGAAAATCTCCCTAGGTGACTTTCTCCAAGAGTTATGTGGTAGTCTCTCATCACTTTGACACTTTGTAGTTCGGGAGCCTTTGAATGTTGAGTAGGAATACCTCCCGAAGTGCCAAACTCGTGAAGTGATTAGCATGTTCTTATCACTAATTAAACCTGGATTAAGTCGTTTTTATCATCTAAATATTTTGGGACTTCGGGGCTCCGGGCTTAGGGAACTGTTCTTTCTCTGGATTGGAATCCCCCAAAGAACGAACTTGTGAAGTGACACGGTAGTAGGGACCCACTCCGACACTTTGGAGCTTTGACACTTCGAAACTTTGGAGTTATGTTCTTTGTCTAGATTGGAATCTCTCTAACAATGAACTTGCGAAGCGATATGATGTCACGGTTGTTGATGTTTCACATAAGGAGAGTGACACATGTTACTAAAAAATGAGAGAATGATGCGACCCAAATGACCAGAAATGAGTGTCACATGTCAGGGCCATATGGAATCCACATGTCTCCATGGATGAGCACCACGAGTCCTGACGGATGAGTGCCACGTGGTTCAGCACTTTGACATTTCGGTGTTCAATATTTTATGAATGTTGTGCTTGGAAATATTATGAGGGACGTGTTGAGGGGTCCTAAATCCATTTAACTCAATAGTAGGAACCAAACCCACCACCAAGACCCAATTAGACTCTGCAAAATTTAATGGTGGAATGGTTCTCCAGATCTTGTGATCCGACCAATTAATCGATGGGCTTTACGTTGTCTTGTGAAATCTCCTCCTTTAATTCAAACATTCTCTTTTTTGTATTTTCTCTTATAGGTGGGACCAATACAAGATAAAAGTCGATATAAACCAACTGGGTAACAAAGTGGGAAATATTAACTACTAGGGAAGGATGAGCTTGGGATAACCCACGTGCTCAAACAAACAGACAATGATCCTTACACCTACAACAAGCCTATTACTAATACATTAACATGTTGGTGTTCCAATTATTGACTTAGATATGATTATCAAGAGAAAACATACATGCAATAAACAATGGCAAGAAAAATAGTGTCCTTAACTCTAATCATCAATCACATCTTAACACAACGATTTAATTTTCATCATTAAAGACAAGAACTATAAAAATAGTGAATCAGATAACTTACCAACTGATTCAGACACTCTTACTCGTTACAACATCCATTCATGAGATAAAATCAGAAATAAATCTTCTTCATATCCAATCACACATGGTTTTGATGAAAAACACAAACTTGTCTCTGGTCCTAAACATGACTTCTCAATTAAGGAAGCTCCTAAATAGTTCTTTACAAATCCAAAAATGAGGGTCTTTGCAACAACCATCGACCCCTTTCTAACAAGTCGATCCTTTTATTTATAACATATTATTAACTAAAAATAACTATCAAAAGTGCAGCTAAGTAAAACAAAAACTTGCCACATGGCACTTTCATCTCTTAGTCTTCTAAGAGTCATCAAATGATCTCACTTGAGTGGATGACTCTTCTCATACTCCAACCATTTGACAAAGAGTTCCTCGCACATGTTTTCATATGGGAACCTGTGTTGATCCATCGGGGCCAAAATGATCTCCTTGATCTCCATTGTTGTGCCCGATATTTGACTACTATAGCACTTAATTGTTGTAGCATTGTCCGAGCCTTGATCGTGTGCTCCATGAACTGTCGCACTTGTCCTGGCACCATGCTCACCACCTTTGTTATCTCTGCATCCCACGATGACTCTTTTTCGGCATGTAATTTAACTATGTCGTGCAAGTCAACAAATTCATCAGGTGTGCCAAATTATGGAAGGTCGATGTCCCTCATCGCACAGTTGATTTTGGTCCAGATATTTTCACACTCGGCCCACTTCTCTTGGATTTCCTGATGAGTTTCTTGGGTCATTCTTACCAAGTATTTGACTAACTTCTTTATGTGGTCGATGCTCCTATCCCTTAACACCTGAATATTGTGTTCTTTGGTGTCTCAACCCTTTTGATCTGCGCTGATGTAATCAATTATTTCCACATCTTGGTGGGACTTCTCGTACCACCTTTCCACATCTTTTCACATCACTAGCACCATCAGGGTGTCTTCTTGGAATTTGGTTATCCCTGCATTGAAAAGGTGTCACTCATTTGTGAATTTATTGTAGGCATCTTGGAATTCACTTCTCAAGAACATCATGGCCTGTGTGGAGTCCTGATAGTATTTCTCCAAATGGTACATATGTTCCAAATCCTTTAGCGCAAAGTCCATTTCCTCTTGATATTTTCTTTCTCTATCCAAGGTGGCATCTGTGATCACCACCCCTACGTCGATAAGCTTAGATGTATTGGCATGCTCCGTGCTAATCAATTTTTCCTCTCTGATGATGAGGATGGAGTGATCTAGAGTAAGCCTCCTCTTCTTGGTGGTTGTTTTCATGAAGGCTTTTCTCTTCCAATCATAGGATATGGCTTGTATATCAGCAAGTTCATTCACATGTTCGGGGATTTGCTGATCTCCCCAGGTAATTAGATTTCCCAAGCTTCCTACGGTGTATATCTGTTCAAGGATGGGTTCTTGGACCTCTTTCATGCGCTCTGAAGGTCTATCCTCTGGTTGTTTCTCATTGGGAGGTAGAGTATCAGCTGAAATTGAATCATCAGGTGTAGGCTTGGTACTTACTTGATAATCGATTGTTGAGATGTCGATTTCCTTCTCTAGAAATTGTTTCTTTTGTTTTCCCAAACCTAGCTTATCCATCGGACTATCCATTTGGGTCTATGGTACATCAGGTAGCTCAGTGTCTAAGACTCTTTTGACCTCTTGTTCATTCTTTAGAAGGCCCCGAATTTGAGCATTGACAGTTGGAGGAGATGCCTTCTTGGGCTCCTTTTCCTCTGTGATATGCACCAGAGTTACTAGGGACACCTCTGAACTTTCCTCATCATCATAGATTGTTATTAAGTCATGGAGGGGATTTGGTGAAGTTTCTCTCCCTCGTGTTCTTGCTATCTCTGGTTGAGCTAAAACTCCCCCTGGTGATCCATTCTGTGGCGCTGAAACTTTAGGGTTATCTGACCTGGTGATTTCTTCAATTTTTATTGGATCTAGACCACTTGGACCTGTCTGGCTTTCGACTGGGTTGTCGGTAGGGAACCTTTTTATTTCTATGAGGTTTGGGTCATCCTACATTTGATCGATTACTCTTTGTTCTTGTTCTATTACGATAAATCCCCTCACCTATGCCTCATGTGTCATAGGAAATTCCTTGTTCTGAACCAAATCCCCGACGGAAACCTCTATTTCCTTTGCCACTCTAATTTTTTCCCTGGATTTAAGGGCCTCTTGATACAACTTCTCTATTTTCATTGCCTGTTCATGCAGGCTCATGGCCCTAAACTTGGTCATTTTTGGGTTGGCCAGCCTTTGTACCGCCTTGTACTAGTCTTGGGCATTTTCTGTGAAGACTTGATCTTCGAACTTGTCATGAGCATAAGGATAGCATGATGAAACTTGTGAAGCATGTTGCAAGACTAGGCCCTTTGGATCATGCTTGTAGAATCGGTCCATAGGGAATCTAAACTCGAGTTGGCTCGTTCATTCATGTTTGTCGTGAGCGATGTCCTTAACCAAGTACAACCCTACATGGAAACCATAGGGTATGAAGGCTCGTTTCTTGTCCTTGACTAGGGTGGCATTGTATCCCTACAAGATGGTTTGATAACATATTTATCCTACCACAATTCGGTCTAGGACATGAACTGGTAGGAGATTTGGTGCTTTGGTGGCCCTGAACACCCTGATGTAGGTGTCATGCTCGTCTAATTACCAGTGGCCTACCTTGGATATCATCTTCTTGGCTGCAGCAGATAGTCTTGGGCATTCCTTTTTAAAAAGAATAAAATAAATTTGTGCGATGAATTCATCGCATATGAGGGAGTAAGACTTCTTATAATTGTTTTCCCATAACATGTTGAAGTAGACGTGGACTGGGAGCTCTGCAACATGCCAGCTCAAATTCATGCGAGAGAAGATGTTTCTGGTGCACATGACATCGAGAAAGTATGAATCCATGTAGAAAGTTGGTGTCTCTCCTTCCTTCGACGCCTAGGCCTACTACACACAGATGCTCAGTTGTTTAGAAATTATTGCTTCCTAGTTGAAACTGCTCCCAAAGATCACCATTGTGTAATATAAGGGCATCCTAACCTCTGAAAAATATGGAGCATTCCATCTCTCAATATAATCGATAGATGAGAGCCATCAAATAGATGTATGGCTCCCTTAAGTTGGTCATCCCGTACTAGCCAATTCTCCGGTTGGTGTACTTATTTTCCTCCCTCCACCATGAGGCCATCACCCAGTTGGTGTCATGGAATTCGTAGAACTTCAACATGAAGTCTGTGTTTAGTCGCTCCTCAAGGTCTCTAAGATTGTAGTATTTCTTAACTTCTACTGGTAGGAAAACCCTGACACATCCACCATTGTTATTGTTGATTAAAACTTTATGTGTTTCTATGTGGTCGATGAGCCATTTTAGGACCTCTATGCAGGGGAAAATGGGGGTTATTCTCTCCACCATGTGTAGATATGACCTGATCATCGAGCGTCCTTACATCCGGATCAATGTGTGGGAAATATTTTGGGTACTCTTCCCGACTAAATTTGTTAAAGAGTTTCTCCCAATGTGGGAGTGCTTTCTTAGACCCTGTGCTTGCCTCTGTATCGCCAAAGGCTAGAAGCTAGATGAAAACCTTCTTTGTTGTTTTCTTAATGATAGGTTCCGACCTCGGGGTGTATTCCAATTATTTTGTGATCCCTAGCGAAGATCCTTCGCCTACCTCTGGTTATTTCAGCTTCGGTGCCCTTAGTGATCATCTAGTGCTTGGATTTCTTGGTGGCATTATTCCTGCAAATTAAAATAAAATTTCAGAGACTGTGTAAAAAAAAATCGGAAAAAAACATATAAATTATAGCCATGTAAAATTTACAGACTTGGATACATACCTGTGAAGCTTGCTAAAACCTGGTTATTTTTATAATCACGGGATCTCTGCAACCTTTGAATTGCTTGTCTTGCTCCTTCGGATGCTCCGGAATTTCCTCATGCACAAAATGATTTTGTTTACAATGGCTCAAGAGAATTTAAATAGGGAATAACTTACCGTGTCACATCAGCCATTCAATTCGAGTTATGAGTGAAATTTTAACAAATTTGTCGCCAAATATCTATAACTAAAATTCATCGTGGGTTGATGGCGGAGGCACAAGTGATGATGTGGTCTATTAGTGATTTTAAATGGTTGTTTTGATTGGAACATGAGGTAGTAACTAATGCAATATTTGGTATTAATTATCTTCTTAAATTCTCAAAATCCGATCGTTTATAATTCTAAAACATCCCATCCTGTTGCTCTCTCAGTGGATGAATCAGGGATCAGGGATGTGCTATGAATGTTTTCATTGATGTCTTTCTGTAACAAGGTCCGATGATGATCAATTTCACCATATAACGTTTTCATGGAAAAGATGACTCGGAGGTGTGACTGGGACCTAGGGAACCAATAATGACTCGGGATAAAACTAAAAGATAAGATCCTCCTACTAGGTAAAGACACATGGTGCTGAAGATAGGTGACTTAATTAGCATGTATTAATCGGATTCAAGAATTTCCTTAAGTTATTCATTCTAAAACAAACCTTATCTTGCCGATGCCGAAAAAGTATCAAGGGTTGGTGATCGGAAATAAACCTATCAAGTGCTTTCTTGGGATTATCTTCCTCTAAAAAGTCCCGATGTTGAAAACGCATCCAGGATCAACGATCGGGAATAACCTTTAGCGAGTTCATAATGTTTGTTGTGATCCTTTTAGGTTTTCCCCGATTCTAATAAGCGCGTCAGGCATCGTCTATCGACGATATCCTTTCTCTCTTTGTTAACATCTATCCCCCTCATCTTTTACCGATGCCAAAGGGGAATCGACTATCGACGATATCCTTATGCAAGACTTGACGCAAAAAAAAAACTTCCTTTTGCCAATGCCGATGAATATCAGCTCTCGGTGACTGAGGTTTCACAAGTGGTTCTTTTCCTTCCTTGAATTCCTTCTGATGTTGAATTTGAGCACATCGGGTGAAGTGTTTTGGCTGTCAATTCTTTATTCAGGTGTTAAGTCCTTTTAATTCATGGGGTTTCATAATTTTAAACAAACCTAAATAGGTGATGAGAATCATGAGATTAAGAAAAGACAAAACATTTCTCAAAATGAAGTCGAATCAGACAATGCAAAAGATCAAGTGGTACCCAAAAGGAAAAAAATTGATAGAGGCATTTTAGGGTTTGTTGATTGCTCAAAAAATGGTGACTTACTAGGTGAAAGAAGAATCTTTGTTCCTACCTCAGGCTTGGGTGATGCAAAAGTTGATTGATAACTTAACATTTTTTTATCAGAGCCTCTTTTATCCTTGAATTTGAAATTCCCTAGTTGGTGCACTTGGGCCTACCTGTGGGGTTTTCAACCTTTATTCTACCTTTGTTTCCTGTAACCCTAACTCACACCCCCTTTGAAAAGAGTCGAGTGAAGAATTCACTGACACTAGGCCCTTTAGTTACCCTTATTCACTTTCTATGGTGTTTCTCCATTACCAATGAGCATCCATAGCCCCAGTGGAGTCACCCCAACGTCACAGACCTTTCTCTATTGCTAGTGAGTGTCCATAGCCCCAATGGATTTATCTTCATACCCTCTCCTACTGTGTACTCATTTGATATAGTTTATTTTATTTCGGCAGAATTCCCTGAGCGAGTGGGAGAGGAGGACGTTTGTTATTTGCAAAATAAGATGGTTAAGCTGAAATTTTTCTAGCTCTGTCTCTGAGGTACATGTAGTCCTTTCCATCTTACCATATTTCCATTAATTTTTTACCATACCACCAGGCAGACACTTCATCACTTTTCCAAGGTTGTTCATCTTCCAATGTTAGATATAGAACCCTTTAAAACAAGTGTAAGTCCCCTAGCACTTCTTGTGTTGTATGCAAGTGATGAGTCGAGAACAAAGTTATTCATACCACATGAATTGAGGTAAGACATCATCATTCTAAACACAATCTTTAAAAGAGCAGAAGTACTATAGAAAAAAACAAAAATGCATTCTGCAATCAACCTAGCTAAAACAGAACATTGTGAAAATACACACACAAAAATATATAAAAGTTTTTTTTTTTTAATGGAAATATTGTTTTAGGGCTTGGCCATTCACCGATAGGGCGTCAAGTTCCCCCTTTAAATTCAACAATTGATATGTTACTACATTGGGCAGAAATTACGACAAAATATTACGACGATTTGAAATTTCGTCGTAATTGTTTTGCTTTTTTTGGACTAAATTTAATTTTCTTTTTCGAGGTCCAATTGTTCATCGCTCTAGCAACCAACATTCCATGTTGGTCTTTATAGTGACCAAAATTCCCCATTGGTCGTTCTAGTGACCAACGTTCCAACTTTAGTCATTATAACAACCAACTATGTCACGTGTGAGAATCAAACGGTCATTGACTTATTGTTTGGTCAATTTGACCAAATTCATCAGAAGACCGACTAAATCAATTCTATATATATATATATATATATCTCAGTTGTGACAAATGTGTTATAGTTGCGACAATAATTTTCTACAGTTGCGTGAGTAATTTATGAAATGGTGTTATGATGCAATGGTGTTCTAGTTTTTTATGAAATCTTGATTTCAATTCTCTTTCAAGAAGAGAAACATTGAATTGATCAGACTCTACATAGCTGATATTTTGAAGGTCAGTACTTAAAAAATTTCTGTGTGACTTAGTAATTTGGTGGTATTGAACTATTTTATGGTGGTATTGAACTTCTAATAATTATTATCTTTAATTTGATACCATTCCCACATGTTCCGGAACTCAAAAAATGTGATCTGGGCAGAAAGAATTAAATTTTGGGCTCTTCAGCACATTTGACAACTCATTGGTCTTGCATTTTTCCCTTTAGCCACCGAAAGTCAGAGCTTTCAGCGGCTCACTACACTGTCAAATTTTCCACTTAGTGGACGAAAACCCTAAAATAAACTCCTATATGATACTTTGCATATCTATACCTCATGAATATATAGTGATCCATTAAATTATTATTTTTTCCTTCAATTGACGTATTAAAACCCTTAATCTGAAGATATGTATCTAAAAGGAGTTAGAAACTATAATGAAGCAAGATGGAGTAATGATGTTAATACACAATCATATTATGAAAATAGTGTTTTGAAAAGACACCAAGATGAGAAATAATGACATGAAATTTATTCAAAATATCATTTGGAAAAAAGTGAATCAAATTAGTATATATGACAAAGATTTGTCTAGAGGAATATGCACTCTCTCGGACCCATAGGAATTGGATCTACTAGATGAGGTAATAGTCCAATCTAGTTTTTCAACCTCTTTGAAGACTTCTTTACAGTCATATTCATGAGAATATTTAAGATTTATACACCTAAGAACATGTAGAGGAACCAATAGTGTTGGAAGTCCGAAACAAAATTCAAGGACTAACTACTAGATGATGAGAAGGTCCTTGTTAATATATTAAACCTTGTCCAATGTTAGACAAATTAAAAAACAAGTAGTATTTCTAATGGATCTAAGTAAGGAAATGGAATAGGAAATTATTTTAGATTCGGATCTCAATGACTAGTGCTAGAGAAGAGGAAAATGCACATTAAAAGACATGATAACAAGACTTAGACATGTTTTATTGAAATTTTTTTCTTAAAGGACAATCTTAGGCTCCAACTTGATATCTTTCATTCCATGTAATTGGCTCATAAACCCATTTATCTTTTGATATACTATGGGAAGAATCATAAACCTCTTCCCTTTAAGTTCAATCGTATTTGCCTCTAACATATATAGGTATGGGAAATCATTACACATGCTTGGAAATCACTAGTTTTTTAGTCTCCATCCTTTGTTTTAAGAAAAAAAATATCAAAATGATTAAGAATGAAATATTGATGCATGAGAATATATTTCAATCATATTAAAAATATCTAGGGAGGATTCCCAAGAAAAACACCATACTCTGTAATGTTCCATACAATTACAAAAATTTATATAGATATTGAAAAAAAATCTATAGTATTTGGAAATAAGGATAAATAAATTTATTAGTATCAATGGATTTTCCATCCATTTCTATAACATATGTTGTTACATCATTAAAAAACACCATTATGGAATGTTTGAAATCATTAGGCAAAGGTTATGGTTTAGAGGAGGGATGAACTCTCTGTTCTCCACGTTCATCTAAAAGGAAACTAATTTTATTTTATTTAGTAGTTTCAAACTAATATCTCTATCTAATGTTTCATATCAAGTCTTCACAAAAAAATTAACCATGTGAATCTATTAGGGTCCTACCCTAACTCCCTTAAATAGATAGATAGATTGTTATGTACTGAGGCCAAATATATTAAATAGGGACTATATAGTAGATGTAGTGTGAAAGAAATAATTGTAATAAGTCTTACTACAAGGTTCAACCTACTATAAAGTTCCTTCACAAGAGAGTTCCTGCGAGGTTAGATAGAAACTAAAAAATGAAGTAGAAGCAAGGTAATGAGATGTCTTGTGAAGCTTATTGTAATGGGAACTCTACTAATCTAGTGGAGTCCTCCTTGATGATGCAAGTGAATATTTCTTTCATAATTAAAGGTATTAGTACTTGTGGAATTTTGGTTCCCATGCAATTGCCTATTTGAATTTTGGTTCGAGATCTCTGTTTGACAATTGGGTGATTTCTGTCAAAAATAGTGTTATCACTTTGTAATTTGCCCAAGGCTGTGGAGGCAATCACAGAAGCAACATCGAAACCACTTCGAGTCTTGGATATGTCCCTCCAAGACTCAGAGAGGGATCTCTCTATCTGATATATCTTTGTTTGAGTATGGATCTTAGGCTAGTTATGCAAGACAATAGGTTTGTTTATGGATTTTTAGTTGGTTTGGTTGAGACATGGAAAAGGACCATTGGGAGAAATGGAGTCAAAGATAAAATATGATTGTTGAATGAATAACTGAGACAAAATGTGACCGGGCAGGATAATCATTCCAGTGGAGATTTTGAGCTTATAAAATGGAAAAGAAGAAAAGACTGAAATTCATTTCAAATGTAGAGCAGAGTATATCTGAATTCTACTTTTAAAACTAGGAAGAAAACATAAATATTGTTTCGATCGAGCATAGGGTGTTAAGAAAAAATCATGCACATTATATTCTCATAGACAATACAGAAAGAAAGAGCATGTGAAAAAGGAAAATGACAAATTACATCAAGGAAAACTTCACCACTTAAACACAACATAGGAATCTGGAAATGCAGTGCCTTGTATTCATTCATAAAGTCATTTACACATTTGAAACATTTCCACAATGGATGGGAACATTCCCAACCTACCCTTTTATGTCAGTCTAACCCCCTTTTCTTCTTAAAAGTCATAGGATTTATAGCCTTTACATAATAGTTCAAGATCCTATAAAAATGGATCTGAAATACTTAAAATAGAATAAAATCAAAACTAGTATGATATGTCAAATCTAGTCCTAATTTAAGGGTCAACCCTTATCAACTAGATATGCAACAAAATTTGACAGCATTCAACACTCTCTGATATCTTCAATAACTTTCCAAGTGATGACAAGGCATTTCAAAATCCTTTTTTGACAAATAAGAAATTCTTTATCCAAAATTTAGAAGCCACCTAACTTTCTTTTCTTGGAATCTTCCTCAAAATCTAGGAAGTGATGATGATCTGTATCTTTCAGATTTTTATCTTTTATTTGGAACCCCTTCCAAATTATTTGGACACCAAAATATTTGATATGAGCAACAAGATGAGCACTCTGTCATTTTTTGTACTTTTGGTGGCTTACATGTATAAAACAGAGTAGGATTAGCTGCCGAAAATAGAGCTTTCGACAACTAACAACCCTTTAAGGAAAATGAATAAGCTACCGAAAATCCTATGTTTTCCACAACTGTTCAAAACTACAAAAATGGATTTTCTTCAATCTACCTATTCTTTAGGATCTTCATTTAGGTCCTCAGCAACTTCAGCTAGGGCTTCTAACTCAGAATGTGCTCTTGGTTTCATATTTTTAAGCCTTAGTCTGATCCTTAAACCTCTAACCATTTTAAGCAACTTACGATTCTCCTTGAGCAATGTTTTATTACTCTTGTGTTCCTTTACATGCATTTTAGCTAGCCTTTCAAAAAAATATCTTACGTCATCTGATGTGTTTCTTATAGTCTAGTTTTGGGATTTAATGACCTGCTCAAGCAAATTCATCTCTGATATCTCTTCTTGAATCTTTTCAATCTTTGATGATTTGTTGAGCTTATTGTGGCTTCTTGTGAATGTTTCAGGAATCTCTAGGTCTGGAACCTCTGGTGAAAAAGGTGTTTCTTCAAATGTAGCTTGCTCAAAAATCTCTCCTTCTACTGACTCTAAATCCTCCTCTAAATCTGTATAAGGAAGATTCAAAACGTTTTTATTAGAGGCACTAGTTTGCCCTTCTGTTGCTTGGCTGAAATAAAGAATATTTTTGGCTTTCTTGGACTTGGAAGAAGAAGCTTTCTCTTCTACGATTACTGGGGAAATGGCTCTTATTTACCTTTTACTGCTCTGTGGTGTTGAAGACTTAGTGGATGAAGTTTCCTTTTTGTCTTTGGGCTAGGGTTCTGGTTCCAATTCACCCCAGAAAAGAAGATACTCCCAACTCTTATCCCTCCTCTGCAAGTCTTCAAGCACTATAAGCTTGATGAGGCTATGATGGGAGAGACTACCCTACACCTTGATAGGTTTGGCCTAGACCTAGTGTGTCATTTTTTTCAAGCTTTTGTGAAGGTAGAAGGGAAAATTCAAAGGGCATCTACCTGTAAAATGGTTCATAAGCTTGAAATGGTAGAACATTACTCTACCATATCTTCCTTCACATGTGATGTATACCTGAATTTCTTTAAGAAAATGTTGCCACTTTTATTCCAAGAAGGATCTAGGGATATCTTTCTTCCAAGTGATACATTTGTGTTCAAGCTTGAGATAAGACCTGGATCCAATGTATTTAGTGCTGGTTGATTTGAACCATATTTCACCAGTCCTAGGCATCTTTGTTGCTGCTACAACAATGGATTCATTAACATGTACCTCAATTGTTCCAAATCTAGCCTTGGATCCATCAAAGGTCAATGTAAATGCCTCAGCCACACCTTGATGAAATCCTTGGAGTTTTTCACAAAACCTATAGCAACCAGCATCTCTGAACATCTGGAAAATCTCAGGGTGAGATTCCAGATACGTTATGTCATTGAGATCCTTCTTGAGCAGATCTCCTCTCTTCTTCATGTGAAAAACAAATATCAACACCTACAATACAATGGAATTGGGTTTGGGGAGACAGAGTGGCGTTGATAGAGTGAAAATTGAAAATTGGGTAGAGGAAGGATGCATGGTATGGGGAACAGATTGGATGAGAATTTTATAACAAACCCTTAATATAGAATGAAAATTATATCATAATGACGACTGCATCATTTGATCAGGACAGACACCATGTGATAGATAGAGGAAAATGAATGATACGTTATTATGGTGATTGGATCTACTAGATTAGGGTTAAACATATCTCACTAAATAATCATATTAGACAAACAATCACTTGCCGAATCATATCATGATCTAACTTCAGTCAATTTCGGCAACACTTGAGATGATGATGACATGTATACTACCGACGTTTCAAGAGTCCAAGGGGACATGCCAACCATTGGAAAGATTCTACACTTTTGACAGCTTAGAGAGACTCACACATGTCGTTTTAGCTGCCGAAAGTAACAACTTTCAGCAACTTAGAATGCTTTGAAAAATGGCCTTTAGCTGTCGAAAGTGAAAATTGAGATTTTTTTCTAAATAAAAGTACAAACTCATCATTTCTTGAAAAGGTAAGTCTAAGACTCATCTTAAAGACATTTAACTCAAGAATAACATAATATCTTTCATCTAATGATCCATTCTATCACCTAGTGACCATAACTTGGGAAACATTTACTTCAAGAGACAACAAGACCAGTAAGCCAAGAACTCCATCAAGAGACCCACCAATCATATCTGAATCATCATGACTCATATCAATATAGGACACTAACAAATAGAAATTCCATTTGTCTTCCTTATTTCGCCAAAACTTAATGAGGAGGATGATTTAACGTCTAATAATTATTATCTTTAATTTGATACCATTCCCACATGTTCTGAAACTCGAAAACGTGATCTAGGCAAAAAGAATTAAATTATGGACTTTTCATCACATTCAACAACTCATTGGTATTGTGTTTTTCCCTTTAGCCGTCGAAAGTCAAAGCTTTCAGCAGCTCACTACACTGTCAAATTTACCACTTAGTCGCTGAAAAACCTAAAATAAACTTAGGTTTAATTTAGGAAGAAAATCGATTTATACATTGAAATACCATATTTAAGATCTTGTCTCTAATCCTTTAAATCTAAAGAAATTGAAAATGATTCTTCTTCTTAATGCTCATCTTATCATGTGATTTGGAAATCATTAACAAGTTATTTTTTATCGTTAACATAGTCTATCGTTTATCATTACCATGCCAAGGAATTGCTTGCCAGCTTTGATTGGTTGTTTTCAAATTAATTTTCTTTACATCATCATTTTTTATGAGAATTAAAGTTGCCTTTATGCTTCTTATGTCATGATTTATTTTTCTCCCCAAACTCTTTCTTTCACTTCTATCAATTTTGTTCCTCAATTTTGACAACATAATAGTAGGTGGATCGCAACAAAGAAATTATTAGAAGATTCATTTATGTTTGGATGTTTATGTTTAGGTCAATGTGTTGTTTTAGAACCAAGTGTCATTTAGATTCCCAAATTGCCAGTGTTGTACATTGGATATGAAATGCATTGGTTTCATGCTTTGTTCCTTATTTTTTCTAGCTGATTTTAGGTTTCATGCTTTGTCCCTTATTTTTTCTCAACATGTTGTATAATTTTCATTACAAATATCTAAATATATAACAAATTATTTGAATAGATTTTTATAGTGTACTTATAATGTTTCAATGGATTTGTTGTAATAGGTAATTACAATGTCAACTCCAGACGAGAAAAGAGAGCTTGTTATGTTAAAGCAACAAATGGTGATTCATGGTGATGGGAAATGTTATTGCCCTTGTTGTGACTGCAGGGGTTTTAATGGAAGAAGACTACCTTTAAAAATAGTTGAAAAACATTGTAGGCAGAATGGGCACGTTGAAGGGGGCAATGAATATCGTCCTATGGTAAGTAATTAGTTATTATAGATCTTTAAGGGTATTATACATTAATTGTTTTTTTTTTAATTTATCTTTCAAAATAATATTTGTGATATACTCTAACTGTATTTTATTGCTTCTATTGTTTTTATTAAAGAAAATCATCCTAAGAATGTGATGTCGCCTAGAAGGAGACGTTTTCATAGAGATAATACTAAAGAACAATCTAAACTTAATTGTGTGGATAATGATGATCACATTATTCCTATGGAAAATGATGATATTAATAATACAGTTGATGATGATTAGAAAAATAGATTGATCCAATACATTTATAATGCTCCAATGGATGATGATGTCAACTTGGAGGAGGACAACTTGCAGGATGATAATGATGAGAGTGATGAGGACAAAGATGATGAATATATTTTGGATAAACCTATCCTTCAAAATGCCATTTAATCCATATATGAATGCACAAAAAAAAGTGTTCTCTCTGATGTAATATTGTTGGTCAACTTGAAGGTATCAAATGGTTTTTCAAACACATGTATGACACAGATCCTAAGGTAAGCAACATAATTTTACAGTTTTATGCAATTTTCAACTTTTATTTTATTTTATTTTCAGTGTCAATTGATGTCTAAATTAAGAATGCAATATTTATAATGATTAATATAATTTTCATTATTGATTTTTTTTTGTTTTTGTATATTGTTGTTGTAGGTTGATAGGTGAATATTTCTTACCATCACCTAATAAGTTACCTCGCACATACCGAGAATTATCTGCCATTCTAAAAGAAATTGGAATGGAATATCAGGCTATTGATGCATGTCACAATGATCACATCATATATTATGGACAATATGCATCTGAATTGAATTGTTGGAAATGTCAAATCAGTAGATATTGAATTGATCAGTTAACAAAAAAGGTGCCTCACAAGGTTCTTCGTTAGATTCCCATAATTCCACGCCTGTGGTGACTATTTAAATGTCGGAACATATCATAGTTTATGGATTACCATGTATGGAATAGAAGTGAAGATGGTGTTCTTTGAATGCATGTAGATGGTTCTTTATATAAAAATATCGAAGAAATATGGCCAATTTTTAAAGAAGAACCTCGTAATGTTAGGATTTCATTGGCAGCTGATGGTGTAAATCCATTTGGTGAGCTC
>JZKD02S2316805.1:146800-174887 GCA_000966675.3 Picea glauca | reverse complement strand
GGTAAGTACCAAGTGAAAGATATGAATGTATATATTGAGCCTCTTGTCGATGAGCTGTTAAAGTTATGGGACGACATCACTATGTATGACATCTCTAGACCAATAGGTCAAAGAGTATTTCAATTCCATGTGATTCTTACATGGACAATTCATGATGCACTGAGACTAACACATTTTTGTGGTATGTAACACACTATTGCACTTAAATAAGTTAAATGTTGATGATATTATAATGTTTGTTTTTTAAATAATTGCTTGTTATATAACTAATGTTGCCATTGATGTGTATCTTCTAGGTCTTCAAATAAAGGGTAAAATTGCATGTCCAGTTTGTGGTCCTAGGATGAGATCACGTCATTCAAGAAGTTTAGGAAAGGAGGTGTTTGATGAATATAGGCACTTTCTCCCTAAGAACCATAGGTATCGAAATACTGATAAACATCTTTTCAATGGGAAAGAGGAGAGTGGGATAAAACCACAAAGAATGACACCACACCTATGGAAGTTGGAATATAACAGATCCAATCGTCAATGTAAGTCAATCTTCATCATCGTATGCAATATATTACATTTTTTAATTGTGTTGAATTCTCATGTCTAATGTGTATAATCTAACAATTGTTGTGTTAATTTCATTTATGTAACATATAGTTGGTCATCAAGGCATTGATCTTCTTCCACGAGGAATGAAAAGTTTCCCCAAACAATTCAGTAGGTTGACCTACTATGAGCAACTAGAAATAACTCATTTGTTCGACACAATGCATATCAGGAAGAACATAACAGAAATGTTGTGGAGAATCTTAGATGGAAGGTGTGAAAAAGAAAAAATTTCTCAAATTTGTAGTGACATTCAAGAAGCCAATCATGCAATGCTAAATATTATTGATTTAAATAGGACTAATGGAGTCAATCGAAATAGCCTCCTATGGTTATTTAAAGAACATGAAAGCAATGTTGTAAAAGAGCTCATTCAAAAAATTAGATTTCCAACAGGGTTTGTTTCAAACATCAAGAATATATTAGAAAAGAAAGGTGAATTTGGAGGGTTAAAAACTCATGACTGGATACCTTCATCAAGGTAATTTCTTTCGTATATTTGTTATGTATTGGTAAGAATCGATGTAATATTTTTAAATTTTGTAAGTATATTGTTAATATGAAATCGGAGATGTATTAATGTGTCATTGTTTTGTTATAGTATGTGCTACCTCTATCTTTTCCCGACAGCTTTGACAACAATGTAAAACAAATTATATATGAACTTGGAAAATACATGAGGTAAATAACGACAGATGAATTACATATTATTATTTATATGTAATAAAAATGTTGTAGAAGTTGTTGATGACATGTGTTTTACTTGTAATATTCATGTATCCAATATTGTCTTTGTTTAAAACTATTTTGTTCTCGTAACATTTGTAGGTGGTTGTCATCTAAATAAATCCAAAAGGAAGATATAAAATATTGGAAGAGAGAAATTCCTCGTTTAATGTGTGAAATGCAAAAGTATCTACCTCTAGCATTTTTCAATGCGCAAGAACACTACCTCATACACTAGGTTGAGGAGATTGAATTGTGTGGACTTGTACACATAAGGTCAATGTGGATGGTGGAGACACACCCAAAGTCATTGAAGGCTTTAGTTATACAAAGAGCACATCCTGAGGATTCTATGGTGGAGGGGTATATGGTATATCAAACGTTAGTGTATATTAGTGATTATCTTCCTGATTTAGGGAGGGAAATTAATATGCATTGCATTTGGGGTGTCAATAACGTCAAAATATCTAAAGTGGAGGTCTTGGTCAGGAATGGTAAAATGAGGAAAGTGAAATGTATTATATTATTTGATTTTTATCTATATTGTATTTCTTCAATTTATATTATACCTCCATCAATTATTATTATTCATTATTCTTATTAATTTATATTTTTTTATTGGAGCTGGTCGAGTGTTGGATGCACTACATTTATACATTGCTAACAATCTTGATTGGATGAAGCTATGGATAGAATAATGTTAACAACATGATGGTAGGTTATCATGGGAAGGGGTGGCTACATTAATTAAAAGAGCTCATCGTAATGAAGATCACAATCTTACGCAGAGGGAGATTGATTTAGCATATAGTTTAAAAGATAAACATGTAAGCATATAAAATTTTACCCGCACTTTTTGTTATTATACAAAATGTTAATGTATTCTTTTTTAATATTTATTAAGTTTAAATACTTTTGTTAATTATTAATTTATTTTGTACTTGTCGGGAATATTGCAGTTGAAGCACCACAAAGCTATGTGGTATAATGGTCAAACATTTTGCATCAAAAGCGTGGATGACATGAAGAAAACCACAGATTCAGGGATAATTACAGTGTTTCAAGTCACTAATGTTTCTTATAGAAGTGACAAACATCCAAGATTAACAGAAAATAGATATTATGGATATTTGGATGATATAATCGAGTGTGACTTCAAATCCTTCAAGATAATTATGTTTGAGGTCAAATGGTATCATTTACAAATAAATGAATGTGATCCTAAAATAACTGTTATTCAACATGACAATGGTTTTACCATGGTTAATATAAAGAAATTTGATCCAGGTCTAGAAATTTATGTTCTTCCTAGCCAATGTGAGCAGGTATTCTATTGCGAGGTTCTCGGTAAACCAGGTTGATCGTTTGTTGTTAGATATGATCCAAGAGGAAGGCCTGTAAAGTATAATGTACCGAAAGAAGATGATATTCAAGAACTAGAAGGTGATACAGAGGAACATAAGGAGGTAGATCATGTATCGTTAGATGATGAAGTTGAAGAAGTTGATTGACCATATGATGTAGATGATAATGTTATTGATGACGCTATATCTGATGATGATATTATCAAAAATTATGACAGTATTGATGATGATGTTGATATGACCAATCCATTCGACGATGATTTTGAAATACCATATGATGATACAGAATATGATGATTTGGATGAAGAAGAAGATAAATGATATTCCTACATGTGGTGAGTGATTTGTACTATAGATCTCTTATATTTTTTTTTTCTTTCATGTAATCTTAGTGTCATTTTTAATTATAGTTGTTGAATCTAGATAGATTGTGTATTGGGGAAATTGAGAGTGATGTGAGGCGGGGGGGCATAGTTAGAGCTTCCACCTTCATGTGTTTTCACACCAACACAAGGAATGACAATATGTACTATGGGAAACCTGATTTGGGAAAAACCAACAAGAAAATGAGCAATGCACCTTGTTGTTTACAAAGAAGAATGGACTCACTATGGAGTTACAATAGACACTATCACTTGTGAAAAACTTCTATAAGGTCTTTTTCTACCTTTGTTCTACTCAAATATAACAATTATTTTCTCTAGTCATCTATATTACAACTGCCTTCTTCAACATTTGGTGTATCAAGGGAACCCAGTGCTTCTGAATATAAGAGAAATCCTTTTCACCATATAACCTACTCACTAGCATGATGAAATCCCTCATGGGTTCTCATAAATTAGAGGTGGGCTACAAATTAGATGGGAAATTCTAAATTATTTCTTCTGTCTTCCCACATAATTTTGGCCCAAAACCTACCCAAAATACTGAGTGAAGAAAAACTTTGTGTTTTCTCAGAGGTTTGGCTCCAACCCTAGATGCAAAAGTCTTGCATGTCAAGTTATCTTTTCAATGTTTATCTTTAGCTATACTATAATATGAATATTGTTGGCCTAACATTTCCTTCTCCCTCGATGGAGTGTAGGTACAACCAAATATGTATCTATCAGACCTATCATCCATCTCGAGGGATGAAATTTTTAGAGGGACAAGGGAAACATATCCAACACATGTTACAAGGCGAAATCAACTAGAGGTGAAAAGGTCAGAAGAAAGTTTGGTAGGTGCATGAAATTGTTTCTTGTTAAAGGAGGATCATGCTCTTATGAAGATGAGAGCATAGGTGACATCGAGGTTCCCTTAAGGTACAAACACCTACTTAAATAGTGGATACCCAAGGAACTGCCAGAGTTGGACATCGACTTTTGTGTTAATGAGACGATGTATCACATTGCTCCATCATCCATCAATGGCCTTGGTTTATTATCCATCGACAACATAAAGGTAAAATATGGTGGATTAGTTGAATTGTTTGAGTATGTTGGACCATGTTACACTTACGAAGTATGGTTGAGGCTGGTCCAATATATGCCTAGTATGCGGAGATACGCACTCGCCGCAAATTATATACAGTTGAAAGACAATAATAAAAATAAAGGAGCGACTATGTATATTGATGGAACACCAAAGGCATCGGGGAATATTGTAGGTCTTATAAACAGTACAAGGCCTAGGATGACAAGAAAGGAACACAATTTCATTTTTGAGGAGCGTGAAGGTAATAGGATATTTGTATGTGTGGTGAAAACAATAACGGTAGGCAAAGAGTTGTTGGTCAATTACAATCTGAATCGAGTCGACCCAGGAACGTCTTCTTTTTCTACGGTACAAAACCCATTATACCCAAACTTAAAAAGGGATTACTTAATTTGTGAATGTTTCATTTGTGATGAAACTTTGTTTTATTTTTTAATGTTCCATTTGCCAATTTTTGCTCGATGTTTTATTTCCAAATATTTGCTAATTTGTATGTGTGAATGTTTCATTTGATAATATTTTCCAGTATTCCATTGTTTCATATATTGTTTTTTCAATATTTCTTGCACGTACTAACATTCTTCTTGAAATTCTACCAGAGTGGTGATCGGGGAAAAGACCTCGTTCCTAGCACCACATTGACCGAAAACAATGAATATATAAGTGATGAAGAAATATTTGATTCTAGAGACCCCTTGCAGACAATAGAATTGTCCCTAAGAAAGGCTAATAGGGAATTATGGGATTTAGTTGCTACTGGGCCAAAAACTACTAAGGATTTCCAAAGGGTAGTTGAATTACACGTTAATATAGAAAATTATGGGGTAAGTCATGTCATCTAACAATATCAATTTTTGGTTTTAAGTTTTGTAATTTGATATATGGAATTAACACATATTTCTCATTGTAGAATGTTGTGAGATCGATGAGAGGGGAAGGGGAAGGTCCTGGTAGCAGCAGCAGGACTGCAACAGCGAACCCGAATGGCCACGTAGCCACCTGGCTATTTTCCACCCCAAGTGTGCCACATGAGACCGATTCTATATCTTCTAGGGGTGATGCCACGCCCCGAAAACATACGCCAGATTGTACAAGTGGTGTACATGATCAAGGAATTGATCACTCTTCTATTGATTGTTACCCTGGTGCTACACGTATCTAAAGCACAGAAACAACAACGGTATCATTTTTTATCGATCAGGACATGGTTCCTCTAAAAATAATACAGCTACCAAGTATTTAATATATGTCTTTATCGATATTCATGTTATATAATTGTTTAAACAATCACATATCAGTGAGATTTAAATTACTAATGATGACGATGTATTACATGAAACAATGTGTTCTACAATAGTTTGCATGACTATGCATTAGAAATTTCTGGGATGACCATTTGTCTATGATGGAATCGACAAAATTCCAAACTGAAAAAGCTTCTTATCTCTAGACTGGTTGGCAAGTTTGGTGACTCATTCAATAAGTTGAAAGTCCTAAAAGGGACCGAAAAGCATTTGAAGCATGTTATAGAGGCGTATAGGAATAAATTAGTACAAGACCCCAAGTGAGAACACCCTTTGGTTGTCCCCGAGAGGGAGTGGAAAGAAATTATTTTCGATGCAAGAGAATTAGCGATGAAAGCACAAGGGAAGAAGCCACCTAGCCCTGGAAGGTAAGAGGTGTTTTCAATTTACTGTGATAGTCTTTTGTTTACTTTACGAGGAAAACAATCAATATCTAACATATTTCAAAATATTGCATAGACTCCAAGACACTTCCAAGGCAACAAAGGCAATACAAGACAAACAAGGCCAACATAAACTGGGCCAAGGTGGTTACAGGAGATTGAAGGCATGGGTTGTAAGTGCCTAAACATTTTACTTTTTTTTATCATCGTCACAAAATATGTAATTCATTGCAGCTAGTGACTAATAATTTTGATATTGCTCAATGGAGGGGGATTTGTTCAACGACGAAGCTACAAAAGAAGATCTAAAGGTCGGGTTCACGCAGGGTTTTGATGGCATGGTGGCGCAATGAAGAAGCTTGGGGAAATTGCCATGTGTCTCTCTAGAGGACATGGTAAATAAAATGAAATTAAAAACTTGTGGATTAGTTTTTACTCATTGATTACTTGTAATGTAAAATATATTTTTTATTCATTTAAAATGCAAAATAATGTGTGTCTTTTCCACATTCACAGGAGAGTAACAATACTACCAATTCTCCTGATGTATCGACTGATGAACCACATCCTGACCCCCAACTTGATTCAAGAGTTGTTGCCGAAGGACCATTACATAGTGGTATGCGCACATTTTTAATGTTTTTCCATTTTTCAATGAGTATTAATATTTAGGGTATATTTTGTACTAAATAATTATATTGTTTCATATGGCAGAGCATGTAGATGTCGATCGAGAGTGGATATCAACAAGTGCAAAAACAACAATGCGGCCACCAAATACTATTTCTACTGCACCGTCTAATCCAGGTATAAAACATTGTAATTAAATATGTATTAATTAAATTTCCCTAGGAACAATGAATAACAATATCACTTGAAATTTTTTTTTTGTTGCAGCAGTGGATGCCCATGTGCATCCTCAAGCTCCACACCGAAATACTAGAATTTCATCATGGCGTGAGGTGTTGAGTACTAATGATGCAACACTTCAAGAAGGCCCAATAACTGTGGGGGATCAGTTAAATTGCGATGATGACTTAATTTGTTCTTTCATGGAGACCAAGAAAGAGAAAAAAAAATGATTAGACATTTTATTATTAATATAAATCCAATATATTTCTGGTCCAATGTAATGTATTTTGTTTTCCTACATGTCATGAATGTCATTTGCTTTCATGTTTTTTTTTAGCACATGGTGATGAATGTTTTTTTCTTACATTTAATCTTACTATCATTTCTAATTATAGTTGTAAGACCTAAATAGATTGGGTATGGGGAAATGATAGTGATGTGAGAGGGGGGGAGGGGCCAAAAGAGCTTCCACCTTCACGTGGTTGGTCCTGTTCAGTAGAGAATAATTTATTCTTGAAACGAAGAGAAGCTCATTCAGGTATTCGTCTTTAGTCATTAATTTGTATAGGTTGTTACATCTTTAATTACTATTCTGAAATATAATTAAGTCATGTGATGAATCGAAGGATGGAGAGGAGCAACATTGGAGGCACCCCATCACTCAAAGGTATGGATCTTGTTAAGGACTGGTTTAAGGTGATTTTTTGTTGATTTATGAATATCATGATATTTCATTATGAATGTGGATATCAATGTTTTTTTTTAGGAAATTTGAATTTAAGAAGACAAAGTTATGTTGACTACACGAGTGTTAAGGATGCATGGCAATGGGCACAATCCCCAAGGTATGTCTCTCTAGCCAACAATGTTGTTAGCCTAAATCAATGTAGTACACACTGAATGCAGTGACCTTGAGGTTCATCATCCTCTTCATACGATTCTTGCTCCTCCTAGGAGGTTCAAACCTCCTAACCTAACCTAGGCTACCCCTACATACCTTAGCCTACCCTAAACCTAACCTACATCCTAAGCCTAGAAATCCTAGACTCTTAGTGGCCTAACACAAGACATATAGACCTAATCTCTATAGCTCCCTAAAGCTACTAAAGTTACTAGCTTGGCACTCAATTTAGGACTGACATAACTATTACAAAGACAGTCCTACCATTTTAATGCTAGATATAGATTCACTTTGACATAGTCCTCGGTTCTTGGAAGTTTTGGGGAAATTAATATGTCATTTTATTTATTGCAATGTCTAGAACAACATACCATTGTAACTAACTAAAGCCAATAACTTGGATCATGTCCCTTCTAAATAGATTTAGATACTAAGTTCCATATAAGTATACCTTGCAATTGTTGTTGTCACCATGTTTGTGTGGGTGTGTTCTTTTGGTCACTTGTTTATTAAATATTTCCTTGAGCTAATGATATAGTTGAACCTGTGACAAGAACACAATTGTAATTATGTTCCCTATAGTTAAGTGCAACTTATAATCATTTATCATAAATAAGGAAATGATCTTTTTCTTAAATTTGGATTTGAGTCCTAGTTGATGCCATAATTTAGATTTATGTGCTCTATGGTGATTAATTGTAGCAATGGGAAGAACTTCTCATCATTCAATTGAGTTCAGTAATGAGTTTTGTATTGTCTTTGTCCAAACCATGAATAGGATATTTAAAACAATCCAGTATCAAGGTTCTTAATCCATTCCACATGCCCTGTGAGTGGAAGGAATGCCCTTTTTAATACTAGAACCCCGTGTCCATCTGATGAATGTGTTATTTTTTTAACCAATTCTCTCCAAGGTGATATTGTTTTCTTATTATTTCACTGTCTATGAATGTGTTCTTTATTGCACTTGTATTCAACCTCCATCTAGCAGACCTACCCCCACTAGGATTTTGAGGAGATCTTTTTCTTATCACAATTCATTTTCCGCTACAAACCCCCTTCATGAAACCAACCTTCAACCGCTAGGTATTTTTAATTTCACCCATGGTTACTTATTCAAGTCCTCTCAAATCTGAACTCTCCCCTAAATACATTGCCAGGCAATGAATTGACTAATCTGCGGTTGGTGACTCACCGGGGAAATCATCTTATCCCTTCTCTACTCTTAGTACTATTTTTGTAGTGACATCAAGGGCTTCATATTCTAACGAGGATGAGCATCCCTTTTTCATGTTACGTATGAAATTTCCATTTTGTCATTTCTCTTTTTCATTAGTTTAACTTATTTTGTTTTATAATTCATCTTCTAGGAGATGCTACTATGATCCCACAATGGGTCACTACTCAATTGTACTTTTTGATTCCCATTGACCTACCTTTTAGGTCATTAGTGAATGTTGATAAAATTATCATATCTTGGTATTCTTACATTTCCCTATTATTGGGTACTTTCATTAATAAAAAGAAAAACTCAGAAGTTAGGTATCCTAACATAAAAAAGGATCAAGAAAATTATTTCCAGTAAATCCATAATCATTCATTTGTAAAGAAAATATCCATTGCACCTTGAGAAGCTCCCCAAAGGAAAGAAACATGCCATACATTTAGTAAAATGGGGATCAAAATTTTTAGTAGTTATTTATAGTATCCATTTAAAGGGAGGCATTACTTAGGTCCAGTTAATAATAAGTTTCTTATATGTCAGCAATTTGAGAAGATCAAGAATTGCTACTTAGGTGGTGTTGACATTAATAATACACATGCTTGGTTTGAACACAACTTTATTGGAATGGTAAATATTAAAAGTGTTTCAATGAATTTCCTTTGGACAACACTCTTTGTGAAGTTTGTTGTCCATATTCATTAGCAACCTACCCTAACCTAGCCACCACTCTAAACTATTATACTACTAATGCAAGATCTTTAGGCATCTGTCCTACTATCCTAAAAACTCATGTCCATCCTCAGGACTGTCTACCATTTAACTGTCCTAAGCTATTTTTGCAGCCCCAACCTACCTAACGTTGACCTATTTTCATACTATCTCACCCTAGGATATCTCCCCTTTCATGCCTAGGCCATTATCTCCCTAACGCAAGGCCATTAACCCTAGCTCCTAAACATTTATACACCCCACAACTACCTACATAAAACCTTACTGACGGTTTTCCTGAAGTCTTAATTTAAGACCCTATTTCACTTTGAAACACCCCTAAAAACAAACTCACATACCTCATAGTCACTCTACCTAAACAACCTCCCAAACTCTCCATCCAAAATCATAGTAAAACCTTCAATTATGACTGTGTGAACATAGTCATTCCCAGCCACATTTAATTTGTTTTTGACAGAGATAATTCATGGGGAACATAACCTACAATCTGCATACATAAGCAACATTAAAAATATTAACTTGTGTGTATTTGGAGGGGTTACATATCATTTGCATTTGCATATTTAGGACAAGTAGGACTGATACATATTGAATTGAAGTCAAATAGACAGTACCAAATTCTGATATGTAATGAACTGAGAAGGATACTATTGGATTATTAGATTGACACATATGAAACGTTTTGTGGCTTTGAAATATTGATGTCTTGAAATTAGTTTGATCAAAGTCATAGATAATTCAAAGAAAATTAACATAATCAATTTGATATTTTAGCATAAATGATCCAACATTATCATCATAAGTCGAATTTGACAACCTAGAGAATTATTTGGCAGCTTGCTGGTGAAAATCACAGATTTTGAAATCTTTCTTTGATGGCTAGGCAATTTATGTCAAGAATAAACATGCCATTTGACTTCATTCCCTTACCATATGCCTTCAAAACTTTATGAAGAGGATGATCTAGCTTCTGATAACTATTATATATAATTTGAGATCATTCTGTTGTAAGTGAATCCCCCTGCAGACAAGTGGATTCCCTCTTGGTCTTTAGACTCTTAAGGCCAAGACAGAAAAGTGCTTATCATGGAAACTAACTTCCCTTTAGATCTAATTAGGCTAATGAATGAAAGAGAAGGAGAAAAGTATGCACCTTATTAGCAACGTTTGTCCTTACAAATTCTAGGCTAATCTTCGATCCTAAGCTCCCCGATAAGTCCTGCAAAACAAACAAAGGTAAACAAGACTTCCTACTCTATTGAGATTATCTCAAACATAGATCTATCTACTGTATACAAACTCATGTGGAACAAGCACAAGTTTGAAAGAAACAGGAAAAGCATTGATTATTAAATGAGAACAAATAGAAGTACTTACAATCTTTTGGATGAAGGTGTAGTAGCTCCTTCCAGTTCTCCTTGTCCAACCCCTTTGCTCAAACAATATCCACTGATTTCTTTGATGACATCTCACTCATGAGATCATAAGTTTGATGTAATTCTCAATCTCTATTATGCCTTTCACCATGAGAGGGTCTCCTTATATAACCTTGGAGAGGTCCAACTACTTGAGAGATATTTGGGATAATTTGAATATTCTTCTCCTTCAGTTGGGGACCTTCCCTAATATCATGCCTTGATCATCTACTCGAATCCAACCACCTTCAGGAATTGAAGGATTCTTCCCTAATTTACCTCAACAAACCCAGAATTTGCTCAAAAAAGGGTAGTTCTCCTCTTAAGTGTGCACAGAGCGCTCAAACACTCCCCCAAAGAGGATCAGGGAGCGCTAGCACTCCTTGACAGTGGGTAGGGGAGCACTCTTCTCCAAAAGTCATTTTTTAGTATTTTTTTCCATGGAAAATGGATTGTACTCCTTATCAAGTGCTTTTTCTTCTTCAAGACCAATATTTGAGGTGTCTTAAGTGTCTCCATAATGTCATTAGAGGAACGACATAACCAAGGTGGAAATATGATGTTTGCAACACTTGTGACACTTATATTCAAGATGCGACACTTGCAGACAAGATGCGACACTTACAACACTTGTAATGTCAACACTTGTGACACTATTGAAGTAAGTAATTTTGAGGTGTAACAAATTGCCCCCCAAAGTGCGAAGTCATAAGACAACGATGACTGAAGTACTTTTTATACTGTTCTAAGAAAGGGTATGGATGCAGAGGAACCTAGAAAAGCTACACACAACCATCAAACAAATATTATGACATGTTTCAAACCCAAGGCAGGCATACCCATGCTCGGGTGATAAAGACTTGCTAGGTATGGCCGCCATAAAATACACTACGAATCCATAATTATATTGACAAAAAAGGGTATAGCCACCGAAGATATAATGTGGATCTATACACCTATGACCTGAACTAATCATAGCCGCAAAGAGTACACAGTGGATCTACGAGATGACAAGACATAGCCACGACCAACACAAAGTGGATCTATGTAACAGTATATGTGTCATAGTTCAAAATTAACTCCAATGCAACCTGGGAAAAGTATGTATCAGAGTGAATGACTCAACCCAGGGTCTTCTTACCAATCTCGATGTAGTACGAATCTAACCATGTGAATAGATGTCTTGATGTCAAACATGGCAGAAACCACTTGATTACCGGTCAATGAGGTAAACCGTTAACAAGTGCGAGGGAGATCACCATTGATGTCAATGATTCCCAAGGTACTCTAGTACATTCCAATGAATGTGAATGGATGAGATGAAGTTGAACATCCGTGGAATCATCTGATCAGAGGTCAATGATGTAAACCTACTGTCAAACACGAGGAGGCCTTCCATTGATGCATGAAGGTCCCAAAGTACTACTGGTTTCTAAGTATAGCTCCTGGATAATGTGTTGAATTTGAAAGGAATAGACTCGTCAAAGGAGGGCCTTGATGTATCCCCTATCAACGACATGAAACAGACACAGAGATGTGATTGGTGGATCAAATGAACATGAACATACACGGGTATTGAAACAGGATATTTGTGATGGTTGACTCTCAAGGTGGATACTTCCCTTGAACATTGAGGCACAACAACAAAAACTTGACACGAACCAACACTTGATAATGCAATGGATGTTGTGACTTATGTCAGGTGACCCAAAGGAGTAAGGAAACTCAAAGGATTGGCTCAATTCAGAGGTTCAGTAGATCAAAATGCATTAAAAGACAAAGTGTCGTGTTCAAGGGCGACTGTAAGAGTTATTGGTAGTGTTCTCAAACTGCTTGGCTTGCTTCTTTCAATTTTCCCCTCATCTAGATAGATGAGTACCTCATTTTAATTTAATGAGCTCAAGGAGGGTAACACATGCTCGATAAAACTCACCTTCGGTAAGTCCCTCTTCCTTTATTTAGTGAACTGGAAGAAGTAAGGGTTCGGTCTCATATGAGTCCTTCAGTGTATGAATGTTTAACAAGTCCAGAGAAGGAAAACTTGGTAGTTTTCATATTTACAGAGTCTAAAAACAACGTAAAGATGACTCCAATGTTGGTCCTTTTTCGTAAAATTAGTCTTGCGAGGCCAAAAAAGAGATAAATTATCACTCAAAAGACGCCCTTTCAAACATTTTAATGAGTGGGAAAGGAAGCAAGATCACTCAAAAATATTTTCACATTTTAGAGAGTCTGAAAAGAGTTTAAAGAAGACTCCATGGGGTTCCTTTTTCGTTTGTACATTTGGGTCTGAAAAAGAGATAAAAGGTTACCAGGCATGTTCTTATGTGTTTGAGCTTAAGAACGAGCGAAGACTAAGCTCATGAGTGTGACAAGATTTAAATGAATCAACCCTGCTTCAAAACCTGCAAATGATTTCATAATTTCATTCCAGGGGATTAATAGGTCTCCAAATTTATCTCAAAAACCCACAAAATAACTATATCATATGAAAAAATCAAATGTATATAGTAAAGTAGAGTAAAAATGTGTCATTTACCATTTCATTTTCATCAAAATTGTGATAGTGGAGAAATTTCCATTTGGAGGTGAAACTTGTCTTGCTTGGTAACAAAGCTACGGTCAACCATTTCCTCTGTCTTTTAGACTAGGTTGGTGTTCTTCCTTCCTTCTTTCATTTACAGGGTTTACATTTTCATTTAAAGCAATAAAAAATCTTAAAAATGGGTACCCTAAATCGACCCAAGCGCTCAAAAGGCTCAAAGCTCCTTAGAAGATCGTGGGGGAGTGTTGAGTGGCTTGAAAGCACCCCTCTAATCTAGTGGAGCGTGTGACAGCGCTTTGATATAGAGGCTATGGGGGTGCTGCCCAAGAAACCACAAGGAAAAAACCCAAAAAAAAGGCCATGCACACCCAAAATGTGAGGGTGTTTTGTGTGATCGTTTTGATGGATAATTTAATGGTATGTTGGCATATTTAATTTCATGCAAAGAGGGTAAACTTGGGACAATGTGTAACCAATTATTTTTTAAGATTTTTTTTTTTTAGAAAATTGTTCCAAATATTGCCGAAAAATGTGATTTTTTTAATAAAAAAAAAATATTATCAAATGCAGGTGACTTTGGCAACATGCTTGAGTGGAAAGAAAGAGAACATGAACTTGATGGCGTGGCTTCTCTACAAATTCCATGATCGAGAGATTCTTTGAGGAACTATGGTCTCCTCAAATATGTCAAAATGCAAAAAATGAAGAAGGAAGTCCTTCTTCTTGAGCATATGATTGGATTGTGGAACATTGCAGAGAAAGGGTTCCAGATAGGGACACAGCTCCTAACCATTGAGTTGGAGGAAGTCTACTTCATAACTGGTCTTTTGAAGAGAGGGATTCTGATAGCTTTATCTGAGTAGAGGGCACTTCTTGCACCTGTAGATGAGTATCTAGCAAACCATTATGTTGTGAGAGTGAGACTAGTGGTAGGTAGGATTGCAATTAAAGATATCAAAGACTTACCCCTTCAATCCATCGTATTCACCATTACAAGTATAGAAGGAAGTATCAGTGTACATTTAGTCTCAAGATCATAGGTAGCCTATGGTTTACAGTGTTTAGAACCAACACTGTTCAACTTGAGTGCAGGGTTTCTTCATAATGTGAAGGAACAAATCATGAGATGTAGAGCAGGTCACCAGAAGCAATTTGGATATGGTTCATTCTTGGTTTCATTCTTTTTAGAGAGAATTCCCCAGATGCAACCTCAGATTACATTAGCAGTGCATCCAGTGGGAGAGCCACGTATGGAGCGGTGGAAAAGCATGTCCCCGAGACTTAGCTCGGATTCAGAGTTTAGATTCACCGGTGGTTTCTTTGCTTGGTTGAGACGCCAAGTAATAGTGATTGAAGATTTTCCATACGCCGAAGTATATTTCCAGGAAAGCATGGACTTGGTTCTCCTAGTAGGAGAGGATTGGGATGCGTCAGGTAAGAAAACCAAAAACGATACTGTCAAGTGTTTTTTTTAATTTATATTATATATATTTTTTGGGGGGGGTACATAGAGGAGTCTTTAACAGATGTGTTCACTTCATCGTACAGATAGGGGAGCAACACTCCAGCTGATATGCCGGCGATGGGGCATCGCGAAGATGCTCAAGTTGTAGTTGACCAAGAGGTGGTGGTAGAAGGACTCCAGGAGGTTGAAAGAAACCTCCAAGGTCTCACGATAGCTATCCATCCTCTCAAGAGGCGGGAAGCACCACTACATCTACAAAGACACACCGTGGGGGTGTATGAGAGTCTTAACTCTCTACTAAGGTGAGTAGCCCATGCAGTAATGTGTTACTCAGAGCATAATGTAATGCAGGAATATTAGTACATTTCCTGGCGATTGTATGGCCTGTATGACGATGTTCATGGGTGTGACCCATATTTTTTCCTATCTATGTACCATTTTTTATGTAACCAAACATTTTTAGTAACGCTATATATATATATAATTCTGAATGTTTACAATGTCCAATGATTTTCAGATGATGTCTTTTATGTGATGTGCTTTAATTTACATGATGAAAAACTGATGTAATTTGCTTCCTTTATCTATGTGTGAGATATCTATCCATAATGTAATTTGCTAAAGAATCCGAAATGGTATTAAGTTCTCTTGGTATATGTCTATATTCGATGAAATCAAACATCCATTCAACATGACAAACTCGTAGATTGAGATGTAGCAGGATAGGATTGTGAATAGCGTAGATACGATTTAATTTAAATACCACGAGTTGAGAGTCCAAATTGATAATTATGCAAGAGATTCTTAGGGAGGATGCTTCGGTTAAAAGCCCGATGATAGCATGATATTCTTCCATGTTGTTAGTTGTCCATCCTAGGAAAATACCTCCTGAAATAATCAACTCATCAGAGTGATAAATGACCCAAGCTATGGAAGCAATGTTCTAGGAGTGTCGACTAGCACCGTCCGCAAACCCGACAAAGATAGGAAAGGAAGATGTCATCTACACATGAAAACACAAGACATAGTATAAGTGGCCAAGGTAAAAACTTGAGAATGCAAGAGAAAAGGCACACCAAAAAAGTAAAAATACAATAGTGTACAAAGAACGTATGTTAGATGTCCTAGGCATAGTACTTCTTCAGGTAAAACCTGTTCTGGGGATCACACAAGGAAAATCCATCGTAATCGACTAGTTCATAGGCGCCTCTATGTAGAACATGTTTTACAATGTATGGACCATGCCATAGAGGTTCTAACTTTCCTGTCCCTAACTTGCCATGGGCCTGGTCATAAACGAGGACCATGTCTCCTTCTACAAAAGTGAGGATGGACAATTTTGTCATATTGATGTTTAATTCGTTTGTGATATGTCTCATTAATCAGAGAAGCATCACAACGAGTTTCGTCCAGCCTATTCAAATATAAGAAATATGGGGAAAGAGTTCTACTTTAATCTTTAACAAAGGAAGTTTGCACTCGATTGGTAAGACAGCCTCAATGTCGTATACTAACTGGAAGGGATTGAATCCAATAGCAATTTTTACTGAGGTCTGATAGGCCCAGAGAGCGTAGAAGAGTTGTAAGTGACAAGACGTCTTGTTTGCCCCTACCATCCATTGGATCATATTTTTGAGGACTTTGTTGATGTCTTCAACTTGTCCATTAGCTTGAGGATAATATGGGGATGAGTTTTCATGGTGAAAACCCAACTTGGTATTTAACTCTCTAATCATCTTGTTCTTAAAATGGGAACCATGATCAGTAACAGTAGCTTGTGGAACACCAAAACAAGTGATGATGTGGTTAAAAAAGAAAAGTGTTGCGGTATGACCATCATTCAGAAAGGTAGGCATAGCCTCAGCCCATTTTGTAAAGTAATCAACGACGATGATTATATAACCATGCCCCTCGGCTGAGGTAGGCTTACATTGCATGAAATCAATGCCCCATTTGGAAAAGGGGCCGGTGGAAATAACAATATGCAGCGGAGCAGGGTGGGTGTGTGCCTTGTTTTTAAAAACTTAGTAGGGTGGGCACTTTTTGACAGACTCCATACAATCTTTGAAGATGGAGGGCCAAAAGTAGCCGACACGTAAAATTTTATGGGTTGTAGCCATCCCAGAAAGGTGACCGCCATAGGCTCCAAGGTGACAGTCATTGAGTATGCGTTCATCCTCTTCATGAGTCAGACATCGTCACAGGATAGTATCAATGTCATGACGATATAAAGGGTCACCGAGTATAAGATAATGATGAGAATGGTGGAGAATTCAACAACGTTCTTCATGAGAGATATTTGGCTAAAAACGTTGTGTTTGGAGATAGAGAATGATGTCTCCATACCATGGATCAGAAATGCCAATGAGGAATAAAGACTCATCAAGGAGAGAGTCTCTAGGTTCAGTATCATCATCAGCATGGGAAAAATCGCAAATAAGGTCGGCGAACACCAGGGATTTTTTGGATTTGGGCTAAGCGAATACGAGATCGAATTCTTGAAGGATTACGATCCATTTAGAGTATTTTCCCCCAAGGACCTGACGGGTCAAAATGTGATACATGGGGTTGTAATCTGCAATAACCATGGTGGTGCGTAACAGAATGTAATGACAAAATCTCTGGATAGCGATGATAGCTGCCAACGCCAACTTCTCAACATGCGAATAACGGAGTTCGGGTCCAGATAGACTTTTACTCATATAATAAATCACATGTTCTTCACCAAAAGTATCCTCTTGAACTAACACCACTGCAATAGTGGAAGTAGAGGCCACTAAGTAAAGGATGTAATCCTTCATATAGTTGGGAGGATGTAACAACAGAGTCTTATTCAGGGCATGCTTTAGAGTATCAAACAATCATTGAGCAATGTTGAGTCTCCATTTTGACATTTATAATGCTCTATATCACCTTGTATCTGAGCCCTTTTTGCCTATGTTATAAGCCCATACTTGATTTTTTCCTCCATAAACATACCTAATGACCTTGTTCATGTCCACAAGAGGTAACTTATGATTACGGCATGTTTTGTTTAATTTTCTTGAGATAATTCAATTAAAATGCTTGATTTTGTATAATCCTAATTGTTTTACTCCTAAGCATTCTATTTCAGTACCTCAGCATTGATCTGGTACCAACAGAACCACACAACAATGATCTGGTACCAACAGAATTGATCTGGTACTGCCCTGAGCTATTCTGGTACCAAACAACTATGCCTATTCTGGTACCAGTGAGACTGAGCTATTCTGGTACCAAACAATTGTGCCTATTCCGGTACTCAATATTACGACAATGTGTATTCTGGTACCATTCACTATTTCCAGAAATCATTTGTTGGACGAAACTGTTGTTGAATATTTTGAGAAGGTAGTTGGACTGAAGCTTCCAAATCAGTTTTCTAGATTATGATGGACTCCATCACTCATGCACTTTGTGTCATGAGGATGGAGTCGATCCCTAGAGATTCGATGTAAATACCAATTGTAATATTTTTAAAGTTGTTTAATAATTATCCTTAGATCTGGATCGTATCATCTCACCTTCTTTATAAGGGATGTTGTATAGGAGATAGGATACATAGGAGATACGTATGGATGTAATGAACAAACTTATTCATATTTCCATAATATACAAGATGATGAACTGTTGATTTGATTTTACAAGTTGAAGGAGAACAAATGAGTTGTTGTGCAATTTCTGGGTATGAGTAAAACTTTTTAGTCTATTATTATCTTAAGAGGTTCCTTGTTGGTTCGGAAAGGGCCCACCACCCCAACCAAGGTAACCTCCCTGTATATTCTTTGTGTGATTGTGTGAATATTTACCAGTTTTGTTTTCTTAATAATTTTAAATGCATTTTAAATATTAAACACATAATCGCTTGCTTTTGAATCAGTGTGCACAGTTTGTTTCCTTTCTATTTCTATAGGGTAACATTTAATTGTTCGATGTATGGGAATGTTAAGAAAATGTTATTTTGAGTTTGTGATTGTAGTGTTCTCAGTAGGTACAAGAACCAAAGGACTTTATCTCTCATTTTCATGTTCCATAATGAAGCCTCTCAATTATATTAATTTTTTTTGTACTACATAGGTTTGATTCAACAGAATTGAGTTATGATTTGAATTTTGTTTAAGAGTGACTGGAGTTGATTGTTAATTATTGTTTTGATTCCTACAGGAAAAAATATCTTTAGTTCATATCTCTAATTCATAAGCCTAGAATGAACAGACTTGTTACCTAAGAAAGAACCTTTTGATTCATTGTTTGTTTGAGAAGTTCTCTTACCAATTTTCTCTTCTAAGTTTGAAACAGAGTGTTAATTGTTGATTGGTTTAGTTGCTACAAGGGATAGATTCAAATTCCATATTCTTATTTCATGAGCTTGTAAATGGATAGATTCATTACATGAGCAAGAACCTTTAGATCACATGCTTGTTGGATTCGGTTTATAAGTTTTGTTTTCTGATTTTTAAGCTGTGTGAGGAAGATAGATTAAAAAGTTGTAAAACAGAGTATTGGTGTTGATTGTTTCTTATTTATGCTATAGTCATAAGACATAGGAACCTATCTGTTATCGGCACATATAGTGCATCAAATCTACTGATTACAAACCCCGGTTGATAATTTATGTTTGGTAATATATTATGCAAATAATTGCACCAACATTTTGGCGCCGTTGTCGGGGAGTTGTAAATGATAATAGGTATATTTGAATCAGATTTATTTAATGGTTTTTTATTGGTTTTTTTTGGATGACCTAAAGTCGGAGAGAAGACAGTAATATTTGCGGGAATAGCCCACGCATCCACTTTGGTGGGGTTTCTCCAAAGTTAGGTTGTCCTCTTTTCTTTTGATGCAAGTGTGTTTTTGTTTATGCAAATTTAGTTTTATTTATCATAAGCTAACTTGTGTGAACCGATAACTTGGTGACAGCAGGGTCCCAGTAATGCAAGGAGTTCAAGTTTGGTGTGTTTTTCTTTTGCAAATAGTCTTAAAATTCTGATCTTTGATGATAAATCATTTTTGGGGTGTTGTAAGAACCCGCGAGTACTAATTTGTGTTGCAAGACAGGGATCATCAACCAGCTAGAGTAATTCAAGGATGATCAAGATCTTGAAGAATGTTCCTCCAAGAACTTTCTCGCATTCTAGTAGCAGCTGGGATATCTGCTTCTCAAAAAGAGCATATCTTGAAAACAATCAATAATTTAGTTGTCTCTCCACAGGAAGATTTAAAAGTCTCGTTGGATTCCTCTTATCAATTTTTTGAGGGGAATAAAGAATCATGGATAGAATTCAATGGAGAGAAACCAGTGGAACTTGATATTCAGGAGTCCTTAGCATGCCTCTCAGCAGATCTTGTATGTAATCCAAAGACCAATCATCTTGAAGAGGATAATTTGCATAGCATGGTAGAGGAAGACATTCAGTGTGACCTAAACACAGAAGAGAAACAAGAATGTAGTGATCCTATTGAAATATGGTTTCAATTAGTTATTAGGTCACACCACTCTTTTATCTATTGCTTGATCTCATAATCAAAGCAGTTGGTCTTTCATACTCCAGTATGCATTAAAATTTATCTTTTAAACCTGAGTATGAATATATTTCTAACCCTATTACGCACATGGCTTCACTAGAAGTATTCCTATACTTGAAGGGAATTTTATTTTGTTCAATTAGATTAGGATAGGTAAATAAATAAATAAATGTTGCACATAAGTACAATGCAACCTATATTTCATACTTTTCATAAATGGGAACGTCAAAAGCTAATAAAGCAATCAGTTTAAGATCTTTTGTTCCTATAGATTTCTTTTTAAAAGTTATGATGATTTTGTTTGGAATCTTATGAGAAGAGAATCTCTTCATCCTCTGAATGCACACATAATACTGGAAGGGTTTCAAAAGCGGAGAAGGAATCCTTGTCAAACAGAAGATAACCCTTAAGGGAGTGCTTCATGACCTATTTCTTCAAAATTCTTCTTTTTCCTTAAAGTTGTTAAAAATGACGCATTCATGCTTTATATTTACCTATCTATTTTAAGACCACTATTTCACAAGTATGATCGATTAAGTGATATTTTAAAAGCAGTTGAAACTGAATGTTAAGTCCAAACTATTTTAATCATAGCTAATAATTCAACTTTTGACATTTTCCCTAAATTTTTTGTTTTTAAGTATGAATAAAAATCCAATTTTAATTAGTTCTATTGGTTTGTTTTTAGCACGTGTTCACAACTCTCTGAGAAGCCCTTTTTTTTAGCATCTCACATTGTTTGCATGAGAACATGAAAAACCTTAGGCATGGAGGAGTGGTTGCTGAAACCTTCATATTCTTTTGCAACTTCTGTCGGTGAGGCCAAATCAACATGTTCAGTGCTAGGATTTGATAGTCATTTCCAGAATTTCGATACCATTCTATTCTGGTACTGCAGAATTGCGTTCATCTAGTACTACAAACAATGTTTTCCTCTAACTTCATCTAGTACCAAAGGAGAAAGTTTGCGTCCATCCGGTACTGAACAACATTCCTATGCTCATCTGGTACTATGCTCATTTGGTATTGATGGTCGCCTGTGTGATCATTCGTTACCAAAGGAGGAGGTTCGTGCTATTTTGGTACTGAACCACAACTCTATGCTATTCTGGTACTGAAGCACAACCCTGCGTCCATCCGGTACTCAGGTGATCCGGTACTGGTAATAAGGTGTTGGTATCTCTAATCATATATTCAAGTTTTGTTGCTGGATTTAAGTACTAGGACATATAAAATCAACATTTTTCGTTTTACTAAAGGAATTAGACTAATTATGTAGTAAACATATGGTTACTCTCAATTATTTCACACTCCCTACCATGAAGTTTTACAAGCCCTCGTATACATCTCCTTGTATATTATCATTGAATTCCTTTGTGAAGTGGTTGTCGCCATGAATGATCAAAAATCATCCATCATGTCACTTTGTTCCAATACTATATGTTCTGGTACTGCAGAAACCTACTCCATTACTTATCTAGTACTGATGCCAAAGTGATATGATCTTTGTCATGTTCTTAACATTGTTTTCACTTTAGGTAATTGGAGGTATGGGCTAATCTCTTCATTTTCTTTCTATCAAGGATCATTTAAGTATTGTGTTGAATTATTTTTTACTCTCATGTGCATCTTCCTCCTACATTTCTACACTCAACCCTAAATGAATCATCCTTGCTATCCTTTAAAGAATATATTTTTCACATTTAGTTCTATATCATAATGGGTGCACTTGTCTTATTACCTCATTATTTTGAAGAAGTGATTGCTAATTGAAATATTCATTAAAAAGTGGTGACACCATTATGTATAATACTAACCTAGTTGATTCAACAAGTTTTTATCCAAGTTTATCTTTACAAGTTTCTCTTGAGAGGTATTGATGAAAACCTCATGTGGTGGATCGCCCTTGCAAAACCGCAATGAACTTTCATGAGAACCCTAATAGGATTAACTAGAGGGACCTCTTATTCATTATCCGAGATGTTCCATTATACATTGAACGACCGAGATTTAATTTGAATGTGAATGATGTCACCCTTGGGATAATTTCAAAAAAAATAATTATGTGCCTAATAAATCTAAAACACTCTCATACCACCTACCTTCCTTATACTCTAAAATTGTCAATGAACAATATACATTATTCTAAATCGTTTGAGTAATATAATAAAAAGGAAGCATCAAGAAGTACAAGTAAACCCGTCGGGGTACTGAATAGGCCTGCTGGCAGCGGGGCTATCCCGAGTAAAGGGAGTTGAAAAACATAAAGTGGCACACTTAAAACTGGAAAAAAAAAAACCTTGGGTCTCATTCTAAAGAAATCACTATCAAATCAAGGCTAGGATATGACCTTTATATCTCACAGATGATGTTCTTAAGAACCTTCAAGTATCCACTTTAGAGTTCTATCTTTAAAAAATAGGTTTGCACGAGAAGTGGGACCCTCAGTATGTGTAATTCACCTTACCTAAGCAAGAAGAGCTTCATCTCTAAAAAATTGGATCTGAAACGATTTAATCATATTGGGATGTATTCCTTTATGTGTTCCTCTCTTCAAATGATATCTAAACTATGATTATATCACTTTTTTTGTAAAGGTAATCTAGCCAGGGGGGGCCTATTAGTCAAAGTCATTATGAAAACTCTTGGCCACTATCCTATAATCATATTAGATTCACATCCAGCCCTTTCTCTTAACTATGATCGACAACAGATTGGATAAGGCTTAACGACAAATCACTAACAGATCTAATCTATTACTCATGAATCCAATTTTTCGTCATAACTACTTTTCCATCAGTAAGAATGTGAAGCATAGGCCTGGAAGTTTATATATATGACGGGAACTTAAGGAGCTAAAGAAAGGTGAAACTTCAAGGAATTCTTGATTGAGTGAAGAGTAATATAAATTTTGAAATTTTGAAGATCTTTGTTGCATGAGGACATGCAATGACTTATGCATGGGGGGATGTTGATTCTCCATTTTGACATTTATAATGCTCTATATCACCTTGTATCTGAGCCCTTTTTGCCTATGTTATAAGCCGATACTTGATTGTTTCCTCCATAAACATACCTAATGACCTTGTTCATGTACACAAGAGGTAACTTATGATTAAGGCATGTTTTGTTTAATTTTCTTCAGCTAGTTCAATTAAAATTCTTGATTTTGTATAATCCTAATTGTTTTACTCCTAAGCATTCTATTTTGGTACCTCAGCATTGATTTGGTATGAACAGACCCTCCCAACAGTGATCTGGTACCAACAGAATTGATCTGGTACTGCCCTAAGCTATTCCAGTACCAAACAACTATGCCTATTCCGGTACTAGTGAGACTGAGCTATTCTGGTACCAAAAAACTGCGCCTATTCTGGAACTCAATATTATGACTATGTGTATTCTGGTACCATTCGCTATTTCCAAAAATTGTTTGTTGGGCGAATCTATTGTTGAAGATTTCGAGAAGGCAGCTGGACTGAAGCTTCCAAATTATTTTTCTAGATTATGATGGACTCAGTCATTCATGCACTTTGTGTCACGAGGATGGAGTCAATCCCTAGAGATTTGATGTAAATACCAATTGTAATGTTTTTAAAATTGTTTAATAATTATCCTTAGATATGGATCGTATCAGCTCACCTTCTTTATAAGGGATGTTGTATACGATATAGTATACACAGGAGATACGTATGGATGTAATGAAAAAAATGATTCATATTGTCATAATATACAAGATGATGAACTGTTGATTCGATTTTACAAGTTGAAGGAGAACAAATGAGTTGTTGTGCAATTTCTGGGTATGAGTAAAACGTTTTAGTCTGTTATTTTCATAAGAGGTTCCTTGTTGGTTCAACAAGGGCCCACCACCCCAACCAAGGTAACCTCCCTGTATATTCTTTGTGTGATTGTGTGAATATTTAACAATTATGTTTTCTTAATAATTTTAAATGAATTTTAAATATTAAACATAGAATTGCTTTCTTTTGAATCAGTGTGCACAGTTAGTTTCCTTTCTTTTTTTTTTACGGTAACATTTAATTGTTTGATGTATGGGAATGTTAAGAAAATGTTATTTTGAGTTTGTGATTGTAGTGTTATCAATAGGTATAGGAACCAAAGGACTTTATCTCTCATTTTCATGTTCCATAATGAAGCCTCTCAATTATATTGATTGTTTTTGTACTACATAGGTTTGATTGAACATAATTGAGTTATGATTTGAATTTTGTTTAAGAGTGACTGGAGTTTATTATTAATTACTGTTTTGATTCCTACAGGAAACAATATGTTGAGTTCATATCTATAATTCATAAGCCTAGAATGAACATACTTGTTACCTAAGAAAGAACCTTTTGATTCACTATTTGTTTGAGAAGTTATCTTACCAATTTTCTCTTCTAAGTTTGAAACAGAGTGTTAATTGTTGATTGGTTTAGTTGCTACAAGGGATAGATTCAAAGTCCATCTTCTTATTTCATGAGCCTGTAAATGGACAGATTCATTACCTGAGCAAGAACCATTAGATCACATGCTTGTTGGATTCGGTTTATGAGTTTTGTTTTCTGATTTTTAAGTTGTGTGAGGAAGATAGATTAAAAATTTGTAAAATAGAGTATTGGTGTTGATTGTTTCTTATTTATGTTATAGTCAATAGGCATAGGAACCTATATGTTATCGGCACATATAGTGCATCAACTCTACTGATTACGAATCTCGGTTAATAATTTATATTTGGTAATATATTATCCAAATAATTGCACCAACAAGCAGTGTCATCCCAGATGAAGGGGGCATCTTTCTGCAACAATCGAAAAAATACGATCTCAGCGTAGTTACAAATAAATCGATGAAGAAAGTTTGCTTTCCCCTGCAAACTTTGGAGTTGTCATAGGTTTTTAGGTGGGGGTAAATCTAGAATAGCTCTAATTTTCAAGGGATCCACCCGAATCCCATCCTTGGAGACAACAAAGCCGAGAAGTTGGTCTGAATCAACAAAAAAAATACACTTATGTGGGTTCAAACAGATGCGGTAAAAATGGCATCGAAGAAAAATTTCCCATAGATGACCTAGATGTTCGGATCGATTAGATGAGTGGGCAAGTAAGTCATCGAGGTATGGTTCTAAAATATGTTTGATATCGTGGAAGGAATAGGACCTGGCTCACTGGAATGTAGCACCAGCATTTTTAAGGCCAAATAGTAGCTTCCGATATGAGAAATTTCCCCACGGGCAGATAAAGGTTGTCTTGTGTTAATCATTTGACAATATGTCTATCTGGTTATATCCTGAGAAACTGTCCATAAAAGAGAAAATGACGCTGCCAGCGCAATTATCAATAATCTGGTCGATAAAGGGTATGGGGTAGTTTTCTTTAGGACAAGCCTTGTTAAGATCCCTGTAATCAACACAGACCCGGATAGTCCCTTGTTTCTTGGTGACCGGAACGATATTGGAAACCCATTCCGTCAAGGGGACATGATAAATGAAGCCAGATTTCAGTAAATTTTCAACCTCTTCCTTAATAGCCATAGTCTTTTTAGGATGGACTGGGCGAAGTTTCTATCAAATAAGTTTGACACTAGGATAAGTTTTAATCTCATTTACAATGATCGATGGATCAATCCCAGACATCTCTTCTTAGCTCCAGGAGAATACATCATGAAATTCTTTAAATAAAGTTGTATAAGAGACCACTTCCTCGGGTGAACAATTAGCGCCAAGGTTTATGTGTTCCACAATATCTTCTTTGACCAAAATAACAATAACGATCGTAGACGAAATGTTGCCTAAATTCCCCTCAGGAAAAATATCTTGGGTGAGGATAGGAGAGTGTGGAAAGTTGACAACATGAGTAGGGAAGATAGATTTTATGTCTTCTTCAGTTTCCTCCAAAGGTAGGAGAAAAGAGGATCGATGATGATTATCATTCCAAGGAACATTGTTGAGGCTAAACATTTCCATTATAGATTCGTTGGAAGGAAAAATATGGGAAATGTAGTCGATTGTTGATGACAAGGAATTTAACCATGATGGCATTGAATAAATGTTGGGTGCCAAGAGATGTTGGTCATCCGAAGAGGGAGAGGCAGATTGAATGGAAACATATGAGGCTTCAGCTGGACTAAGTGGCATGGTGTCACCTAGTACATCAAATTCCAATGAACTGGGTACAATCCAAGGGTCAAAAGATGCCAAGGATTGGTAAACCATAGTCGAAATCATATTGATTGTAGAAATATGAGGCGCAGTGGGTGGAAGTGGTGTAGGGAAGGTACCCATGAGGCTAAAGTCTTTCAACAATCCAACACCAACAATTTGATACGTAATCTTTTGATCTCCCAAGAATGGAATATTGTTGGTAGTTAGAACGCGAGCGTCAAATGTGCAGAAATCTAATTGATCGACGATGACAATTTTGCCTTGATGAGGAAATTTTACACATCGAAAAACTGACGAAGCAACAATGGTCATAGCATAGAACCAACTTCTTCCTAGTAACAATTTGTAATCGAGGGGAGCATCGACCACCTTGACATCAACAGAAATAGTTTTGCCACCCAATTGGATGGAAAGGGACTGAAGAAGTCCATGGGGATGAAAAACTCATCCATCGAATGCACGTAGCATTGTTGGGGATTTATTAAGTGTCGTTGATTTCAAGATTTTCCAATAGGCTAGAGACATGACACAGGTTGAGGCTCCCTCATCCATAATAGTTCGATGGATTTGTTGATTGTGAACAACAACATCAACTTGGAATGCAAGTTGATGAGAGATCCTAGATGTAAAATTATCCAAGTTAAACGTAATACTATTGGACGACTCAGGATCAAAAGCACCAATAGTGGCTAAGAGAATTCTATGTTTACTGGGATAGTGTTGTATAACTTCTAATGTGGACATTGCACAGGGCACTTGGGCCAGGTCTTCAACGATGTTGTAGTGTTGAGTGGCCTATGAGCTAGGATTAAAATTATATTTTCAGATAGTGCTCTTAGGAGGGCGTAAGATAGAGTCGAACCTAGGTTTGTCAATTTGGAGTGGTCCAAATGGTAGACTGACAGATGGAGGACTAACAGAGGAAGGTGATGGATCCTATAAAGAACCTCTAGTGATCTTTCCTTTGTCTTTCTTAATTGGTGTGTCGTAATTCATAGAGAGAGTGGTTAGATCAATCCTGTTGAAGAGATAGATGTGAGCACTTGTTGAGGATTAATCAAGAGGAGTATGGATGGAATTGCCCCCTGTAGAGGGGGTTTGACCAACCATAGACTGTTGTTGTGGAAAAGGTTGAGTCAACACAGCGGGTTGAGAATTCCCTTTAAATATTTTGGCCACTTCATCACGATGTGGATAGTCTCGAGTGTAGTGATCGTCACCGAAAATGAGACACGGGAACTTGGGCTTCTGTTGTGGTTTTTTTTCACTAGCAGGTGGTGGGTTTTGAGCTTTTGGCTATTCATTATTGGTAGTCTTTTTGGTTTTATTCTTTGTCTTTTTCTTACCTCTAGTCTGCTATGAAGACGTAGACTGAACAACATTTACATC
>JZKD02S2316805.1:121160-145729 GCA_000966675.3 Picea glauca | reverse complement strand
GTTTTTGCCGATGGTTTTCTATTTCCGGTTAAGGAATTAGGGTTTTGGACTAATCCAGGTCATTGGGTTAAGGTTTTGGATGTCGCTGGCTCCTATATGTATATTGTATTGTAAAAAATGTAACACAATGTGTATCAATATAATATATGCTGGTTTTCCTGGTTTGGGTTTCCAGGTGAAAAATCTCTATGTAATGTTTGTATTTTCCATTGTATCTTTTCTGTTCTTTTCTGAATATCAGTTTGCAGTAGATATTGTACAAGGTTATAATTTACAAGGTGGCCCCCAAAATGGAGGTTGTCCTCTGGGAGGGGCTTGCCCCCCAAATGGGGGTTTCCCTCCAGGATGTAACCTAGGTAGTGTGGACAATAGGAGGATTCAAAGCTCAGTACCCAAGGGGAAGTGACGGAGTAGGTCTAGATGACAGTGGTGTACCAATGGGAGCTTGGTTAACCACTACGTTACCAGGTGGTATAGTCGCAACATGAGGGACCATCATAGAATGAACCTTTTGGAGAGAAATAGTGGAAATTAGACCAACATGCTAGATAGTCATACCAATAGATGGTGTGATGGAACTAACGATTGTATGAGTAAAGTGTTCTAAAGGTACGGTATAGATAGTAGATGTTTCAAATAATTGAGACATAGTAGGTATATCAGCACCTATGCCTAATCTGTAGAGTTCTCGCACAGTGCGTGGGCTACGAACTATCTCAGTAGTCCAAGGGGGGTCTCCGATGTGGGGTTTCAGGTGGGACCCAATCGGAATGTTAGAAGGATTAATAACAACAAGCTCTTCAACTGAATTCATCTGTAGAAAACGCCTCTCATATCCCACAGGGATGCGGAATGCTTCCATAGAATCTGACACAATACTAAAATCCTCTAAGGAAGAAGAACCTTCCTCTTGTGAGGGTATAATATCATGAACCTCACTTTTTTGAGGAGAGCCCTCCATATCATGGGGGGGTAAAGGAGGAAAATCTTCTATATTCTCTGGAGGAAGTCCTTGTACGTGACATGAACGGTGTGGAGGGTCGATGTTGGTGGAAAAAAGTCATCGGAAAAAATATATGGCCAACTAATGAAAAAGAGACAGCATACACTAATGAAATCTAGGAATCAGACCAAGCAAACAAGACCGTACTAGTTGGTGATGAAATCCAACGTCACGTGATCAAGTCAAGAAGGGGCTAGGATATGGTGGAACATTTACAATGGTGATATGATTAACAAAATTTCACCTTGGTGAAAGCTTCCACGCAGTAATTGTGGATTTACCCTCCAAGGAGCCCGAGTGAGTTTGACCAATGTTTGTTCCAGGTACAGTAAAACTTCCCTTTATTGTCACCTTGTGTAAGTCCCTAAAGATTATGGAAACTAAAGACATCAACTCCCTGTTAGCCCCTAGGTGGGTACAGTTGACAGTCTGGTATGAACGTATGAGCACGATAACAAGTCTAAAATCCCTCGTGAGAACTGAGGACAAATGGACCAATAGAACTTCAGAGGACCCCGAACAGATTCAAAGTTCATGAAGCATTGAGACCAAATGAAACCAGCTGAACCTCAAGAGGAGCCCTCAATATATGATCCGACCACTACAAATGGTTGAACCACGGAAGGAGAATCTTCATAACTCTCCTGAATGCGACCTTGTGTGTAACCCCTGTGTGAGAGGGGGATCTCAGAAATCCTATACAATAATTGGATTTAACTCTCCCTATCCCAGGATGCTAATGTTTGGTTTTGAAAACTTTAGAGAGTTGTACTCATAGCCTAATCCAAAGTAATAACCTTAGCCTAATGTTGGTGGAAGATCCTAAAAACAAAAATGTTCTAGATAAGTTTTACATTAATGTTCATTTTATATCTTTTCTTTACTCAAAAATGTGTATGACAGTGAAACTGATGGCATTTATGACTCAATTCCCAAAAACACATAAAAAGATGATAAGCAATTGTTTCTTTCGATGAATTCCTATTTAAGGGAAGGAGAAAAATTATTGTCACTATCAAACATTTAGATGCAATATCCTCAATCAATTTGTTTCTCTATCAAATTCAATGAAAAGATAAAATCTCATAAAAGTTCTTCTAATATTCAAACAACAATCAAAAAAGAAAAAATATCCTTCTGCCTTGTATGTGAATGATTGTCAATTTTGATGCAAGATTATAATGGCATTCATATTTCAAGATCAAAAAGTTCATATAATCAGAGACAAATTTTCACAAACAAAGACCACACTCTCGCTTAATAATAGCAAGCAAGACAAAGATCACAACATCTTTACAAAATGAAACCAAAAACTCAAAAGTCTGAAACAGGACAGACCCCAAAGATCAAATGGGATGATAGATAGATCTTCGAAATTCTTCAAAAGTTTCCACTCAATTAGATAAAGGAGAGGAAAGTAACAAGACACCTCTAGTCAATAAAGACGGAGAGTGATTTCAAAGGGAGAGAATAAAATGTCAAAATCCCAAACAAGAAGAGATCAATCCTTAGAAAACAAGGTGGTTTGAGGGCCAATATCAAGATGAATTGAGATGAGGAAACTCCTGATCCAAAGCCATAATGAAAAAATTGCTTCAGAAGATGAAAAATCTAGAGAATTTCTCACAAAAAGGAGTAGCGCTCTGGTATAAGGGGCACCCGAGCATTGGAGTGCTATGTGGGAGGCTAAGGGGGAGCGCTAGTGCTCTGTCAACAATAGAAGGGGAGAGCTCTGCTCCCAAAACTCAAAAAAAGGTTCAGAAAGCCAAAATTCTTCATAAATTCAATAAATCAAGGTAAACATGATGACATAGAGAGGCAATCAAATAGATCTAAGAAATCAAACAGTATGGAGAAGTTCAAGAAAACAAATCTAAGACAAGTTCTAGGAAAGGAAACAAATCAGGTTTTGACGTCCCCAGTGGAGTCACCAATTTCTGTTGCAAGTGAATCCCCCTACGAACAAGTGGATTCCCTCTTGGTCTTTAGACTCTTAAGGCCAAGAGAGAAAAGTGTTTAACATGGACACTGACTTCCTTTTAGATCTAATTAGGCTAATGAATGAAAGAGAAGGAGAAAAGTATGCACCTTATTAGCGACGTTTGTCCTTACAAAGTCCAGGCTGAGCTTTGATCCTGAGCTCCCCGATAAGTCCCGCAAAACAAACAAAGGTACACAAGATTTCCTACTCTACTGAGATTAGCTCAAACATAGATCTATATACTACAAAGAAACTCATGTGGAACAAGCACAAGTTTGAAAGAAATAGGCCAAGCATTGATTATTATATGAGAACAAATAGAAGTACTTACAATCCTTTGGATGAAGGTGTAGCAGCCTCTTCCAGTTCTCCTTGTCCAACCCCTTTGCTCAAACAATCTCCACTGATTGCTTTGATGACATCTCACTCATGAGATCATAAGTTTGATGTAATTCTCAATCTCTATTCTACCTTTCACCATGAGAGGGTCTCCTTATATAACCTTGGAGAGGTCCAACTACTTGAGAGATCTTTGGGATAAGTTGATGATTCTTCTCCTTCAGTTGGGGATCTTCCCTAAGATCATGCCTTGACCATCTACTTGAATCCAACCCCCTTCAGGAATTGAGGGATTCTTCCCTAATTTTCCTCAACAAACCCAGAATTTGCTCAAAAAATGGAAACACTCCCCTTAAGGGTGCACAAACCGCCCAAACACTCCCCCAAAGAGGCTCAGGGAGTGCTAGCACTCCCTGATGGTGGGTAGGGGAGAACTCCTCTCCAAAAGTCATTTTTTAGTGTTTTTTTCCATGGAAAATGGCTTGTACTCCTTATCAAGTGCTTTTTCTTCTTCAAGACCAATCTTTGGGGTGTCTTAAGTGTCTCCATAATGTCATTAGAGTCACGACATAAGAAAGGTGGAAGTATTATGTTTGCAACACTTGTGACACTTGTAGTCAAGATGTGACACTTGCAGACAAGATGTAACACTTACAACACTTGTAATGACGACACTTGCGACACTATTGAAGTGAGTAATTTTGAGGTGTAACACATTCCCACGGATTCTGGAAACGCAAAAAAATGATCTGGGCAGAAACAAGACCGATCTGGACTCTTCAGATCTTTTGGCGGCTTACTAGTCGTGTATTTTTCCTTTTAGCCGCTGAAATTCAGAGCTTTTCAGCGGCTTACTAGTCATGTATTTTTCCTTTTATCCGTCGAAAGTCAGAGCTTTTCGGTGGCTCATTAAAATGTAAATTTCACATTTAGCCATCGAAAGCTAAAATTAACCTTTGGCCCATTTTAAGAGGTGAAATCCTCATTTAATTGAATTTATGTGAATTTGAGCCTTTCTCAAAACCTTTAAGACCTTAAGATTTAAAAATAACTCTTCTACCTAATGATCCTCTTTTCATGTAATTTGGGAAATATTAGCAAGTGATTTTTTATCGCTAAAAGAACCCCAACATTATTCCTGTGTGAATGGCATATTTGTTTTTTTTTTTTAAAACCCACCATTAGTCGCTCTAGCGACGAACAAGTTCGTCACTTGTAAATCCATTTGGTCACTTGAATAAGTTTTCCAGGGTTGTGTTGGTTGCTCTTGCAATGAATATTAGTCATTAGTATGACTAACATTAGTCGCTAGACCGACTAATTATGGTCACTAGAGTGACCAAGGTTATGTTTTCCTTAGATATGGTAGCAAGGCTTGCGATTAAAGTGGGTCATTAGACTGACTAACATTAGTCACTAGACCAACTAATTATGGTCGCTAGAGTGACCGAGGTTATGTTTTCCTTATATATGATAGCAAGGCTTGCAACTAAAGTGGGTCGCTAGACCGACTAATCTTGGTGGATGGACCGACGAATGGTAAGTTTTCCCTATTGTGTATAGGATTTTTTTCTCGGTCACTAGACTAATGAAGATCCATGTGTAGTCGCTAGACCGACGAATCTATTCTGAAGAAAAAAAATTCATCTTGGTCGCAACAACGACCCTATTCCGATGAAACTACGTCACTACTTCGTCGCAAAAACGTTCAAATTTAATAGTGATGGGTTTCCTCAGGAAAATCGGTGTCTTTGTGTATTCTGTGTGATTGATCATTGTATATCTATGCATGTTAAGTTATCAGAAACACATTAAATAATAATTTAGAAAGAATCAGAAAAAGGGAAAAATTTTCAATATTATATGCATAACTAATACACCTCCCCCCCCCCTCTCAGTTATATTTCCAACAGGGGACATGCACTGAAAAACGATCAAGAGCATCCTGCTCTGATACCATTGATCTGTGATTATTTTCGGTGTGAAATGAGAGAGGATATGTAATAAAGGAATATATAGAGATATTTCAATAGATCCAATAATATAATAGAGATATATCAAATGTATATAACAAGAGGAACATATATAAAATAATACACAATTTCTATTAATGAGTGAAATGTACAAAACTGTAGAAATACAGAGTGAAAGACTCGCTAGAATGATGGCAACTTATCTATGAGAAGAGATGTGATTGATACTCACATTCACAAGAAGATGATTATTACAATGAGTCTCTAAAGGCATTTTTAACATAAATAAAATACAAAACCCTAACCCTAGAAGATGAAAATACAACAATTTTGTGGACCCCATTTTGGGTAGTTTGGTATGTCAATTTCTCGGGGGCGTAACTTTGGCATACGATATTCATTTGGGGTGCAAGATAGCTCTTTGGAAAGGTATCAACGAAGAGATTCATTTTTGGGGATCAATAAGATCCTTTGAATATCAATAGGGTGCCCAATTGTTAAAAAAATTCATTTAGGCCCTCAAAATGGCCCTGGAAGTTTAGGAACCAAAAAGCTGCTAAAAATAGTAAATTGCCAGAAGATTGCTTTGATCTAGTTGGAATAGGTGGGTGGTCACTGATATCCACCTGGATCGTGGATATATTTGTACTTTCACTTCTCTAGAGCTGGAAAAAACCTTTTACAATGCTTATTGGATGCAGCATGGAACTGTTCCATGGAGGACATGCTAGCAGAGGGCAAGGATCAATACCACTCATGAGCATCTCCCTCTAATGAGTACATGAAAATATTCATTAATACATCCTCATGATGTATTCCCCAGTGATGCATGAGTTCATGAACTCAACAAAATTCTCAACAGAGTTGCCATCTCTATGTTCTCTAAATCTGGGGGAAAAATCACCCCAGTCATCTATAGTAGGAAAAACATCTCGAAAACTAGGAATAACAGAGAAATTTAAATGAGAAAACCTTCGAGCCAAGATGGCTTCCATATTAAAATATGACTTCTTAAAAAAGTGGGCTCACCACTAGATTCTTTAACCATGGAGTCTCCGGGTGAATGATATGCAGTCTAAATGTGTTTGGTCTTTTTTCACCATCAAATATCAGATCTGATCGTTGTCATTCTCCCAGGGAAATATGTCTCATTACTCTGTTCCCCTACAACGATGCTAGAAGATATTGGTCCTAAAGTCTGCACCTAGCTTCTAAGGGAAAACCTAGGCCACCTCAAGTTTAGTATAGTTGATTTTAAATTTTTTTGGTCAGTTGGAGGGTTGGTTTACTAAGACAGTAACACGGTTGGGTTGGAAAACTTGAGATAGAGGAGGGTTCTCCTTGGTTGGTGGCACACAAATGAAAGACAAGTGAAATAATAAAAACAAAGGGAAACAACAAACCACTCAATGAATAATATGTTGCAAGAAGTTTAATACTTAAAATGTCATTTCAAGGTATGAAGCATGTATCAAAAACACAATTACTCCCTCAAGTTGTGATAAAAATGAATATTCACCAAGAATTAGTTGTTTTCACAGGTTGCATATCAATAAAGAGAAGTTATACAATATCCAAAGGAAATGAAATGTACTTTGCACAGATCAAAAACTACATTCAAGATAAGATAAAAACACATGAAGATTTGAATGAAACAATGTCATCAAGAGTATATTCACCAAGTAGAGAGATTTTTAGTCCATGCATAGAATGGCTCCAACTAGTCTGATGTATGGATATCCTTTTTCCAAAACTTTGACCTCTAAAACATACATAAACTGCATATTTATAAGAGTTGCAAAGGCTCTCGTCCATCCGAGACTGAGACTTAACTCTACACTACCATTTGTAGAACAACTGATTAACTTGACTAAAAATTGCTAAAGTACATAAATGTATACTTCGCACTTGACTTAATCAAAAGAATGGTTCTTATCACACACAGAAGACCACTTATTGTGCTTTTAAACTAAAATAGTATTGAACTGAATCATTAAAAACTACTACTATCGATGAAACTTGACTGATGCATGTGCTATAATGGACTGAGACTATGGAAAAAATGATTTAGAGTGACAAAGCTGAGTTATGCATTGATCATGGCATGCACGCACGCTGTTGGAGGCCACTGGAGAAAACTAGATGTGCAGCGTGAAAATCTCCCAGAGTGACGTGGTGACCTGAAATCATATAAGCATGTGATTGCAGAAGTTGTTGAGGGTGGTTTGGGTCCACACCGCTCTGACCCCCAAAATCCACCACAATCTTCCACTTACTTCATAAGTTATACCATGGTCTCGATTACGGGACTTCTTTGGAAAACTAATGTTTGAGCATTTTTCATCCCCGCAATGAAGTGCGGTTGTCGATCTTGTCGTAATATGTGATCCGGGTGACCTTGATACTTTAGCACCCCTGCTAAATTTCTATCCATCTGTCATATTAGAACTCCCCTATCCACATTTAGCGGTGGAACCAATTTCTTAGATCTTGGGAGCTTTGAGCATCAAGCATGAAAATCTCCCTAGGTTACTTTCTCCAGGAGTGATGTGGTAGTCTCTCATCAATTTGACACTTCGTAGTTTGGAAGACTTTGAATGTTGAGCAGGAATACCTCCCAGAGTGCCAAAATCATGAAGTGATTAGCGTGTGCTTATTGTTGAAGAAAAATCTTCCTACAGACAGGTAGCTATCCTCAAAGAGATAGACTCTTAAATATAAGACAAAAATTTCTTATCATGGTCACTGACTTCCTTTTACATCTAGGTGGACTAGTGTGTGAAGAGGAAGGAGAAAAGAAGTACCTTTTACCGGTGTTTTTCCCTGCACGCTCCGAGTTGAGCTCCGATCTTTCGATCCTCAATAATCCCTATAGACAAACAAAGTATGACCACTTCCTAATCTATCAAGATTAGTCTGAAATAGGTCTATCTACTAAAGAGACAAATTCATGTGAGATTGAACATGAATTAGAAAGAAACAGGCCAAGCAAATTATATTAATGAGGACAAAACATTACTTACAGTCATAGATAGATTGCATCAGTTTCGTCAAGTCCTCCTTGTCTACCCCTTTCTCAAAAGATCCATGATATGAATGATGATAGATTCACCAATTTCTCCCTATGAGATCATAGGTCTCTTGCTTCCAAATCATCTATGTTCTAGCACCACTTATAAGATCATAATTTTTGTGTGATTCTCCCATTCTAGTCCTCTTTCACCATGAGAAAGATTGCTTATATAGCCTTGGAGAGGCTCAACAACTTGAGATATCTTTGGGGTGAGTTGAGGATTTTTCTCCTTCAGTTGAGGATCTGCCCTAAGATCATGGCTTGATTGAGGATTCAAATTCAACTACCTTCTAAGAATGAAAAGATCCTTTCCCCATTCTTCTCAACAAATCAACTACTACCCAGAATAGGTAGCGCTCCCTCAAAAGGGAACTCAGAGCGTTATAACGCTCCCTAGTAGTGTATAGGGGAGCGCCATCACTCCTGAGGGTAGGAGTGCTCCTGCAAAAGGGCTGATGCAGTGCTATAATGCTCCTTGATAGTGTATAGGGGAGCGCCAGCACTCCTGAGATAGTTATAAGGGAGTGCTCCCCTCTAAAAACTCAGTTTTTTGGGTTCTTTCAGATGACAAAAGGTTCATAAGCCTATTAACTCATTTCTCCTCTTCCAAAGCAAATGTTTGAGGTGTTTCAAGTGTCTTTCTCATGTCATTATAGGCACAACATAGGCATCATGGCAGTATGTTGTCTTTGACACTTGCGACACATGTAAGCAAAATGCGACACTTGTGACCTTTATAATGATAACACTTGTGACACCATCAAAGTGAGTAATTTCAATGTGTAACATATTGCCCCCCAAAGTATGAAGTTAAAAGATGAGAACTGATAACTGAAATGCTTTGTAGACTTTCAAGCAAGCGTATAGATGTAGAGAACCTAACAAAAGTTGCACACAAACATCCAACAAATATTATGACGTGTTTCAAACACAAGGTAGGCATACCTATGCTTGGGTGATCAAGACTTGCAAGATATGGCCACCATAAAATACACTGCGGATCCATAATTGTATTGATAAAAAAGGTATAGCCACTGAAAATACACTGTGTATCTATACTCCCATGACCTGAACTGATCGTAGCCACAAAGAGTACATAGTGGATCTACGAGATGACAAGACGTAGCCACGACCAATACAAAGTGGATCTATGTAACAGTATATGTGTCATTGTTCAAAATAAATTCCATCGCAACCTGGGAAAAGTACATATCAAAGTGATCACTCAACCCAGGGTCTTCTTACCAATCCCGATGAAGTATGAATCTAACCATGTGAATAAATGTCTTGATTTCAAACATGGTAGAAACCACTTGATTACCGATCAATGATGTAAACCGTTAACAAGCGTGAGGGAGATCACCATTAATGTCAGCGATTCCCAAGGTACCCTAGTACATTCCAACGAATGTGAATGGATGAGCTGGAGTCGAACATCCATGGAATCATCTGATCAGAGGTCAATGATGTAAACCCACTGTCGAATGTGAGGAAGCCTGCCATTCAGGCATGCAGGTCCCAAAGTACTAATTGGTTTCTAAGTCTAGTCCCTAGATAATGTGTTGAAGTCGAAAGGAATAGAATCATCGAAGGAGGGACTTGATGCATCCCCCATCAACGACATGAAATGGACACAGAGAGGTAATTGGTAGATCACATGAACATGGACTGACACAGGTATTGAGACAAGATATTTGTGATGGCTGACTCTCGAGGTTGATACTTCCCTTGAACATTGAGGCACAACAGCAAAAACATGACATGGACCAAAACTTGATGATGTAGTGGATGTTGTGACTTACGTTAGGTGACCCAAAGGAGTGAAATAAACTCAAAGGATTGGCTCAATGCAGAGGTTCAGCGGATTATAATGCATGCAAAATACAAAGTGTCATGTTCAAGGGCGACTCTAAGAGTTACTTGGTAATGTTCACAAAAAGAAACTGCTTGGCTTGCTTCTTTCAATTTTTCCCCCATCTAGATAGACAAGTACCTCTTTTTAATTTAACGAGCTCAAGGAGGATAACACATGCTCGATAAAACTCACCTTCGGTAAGTTCCTCTTCCTTTGTTTAACGAACTGGAAGAAGTAAGGGTTCGATCCCATATGGGTCTGTCGATGTTTTGTTTAGCGAGTCCAAAGATAGAAAACTCGAAGGTTTTTCATGATTATAGAGTCTGGAAAAACACTTAAAAGAGAACTCTCTCAGTTCCTTTTCGTAAAGTAGTCTGACGAGACCGAAAAAGAGATAAACTATCGCTCAACAGATGTTTTCTTTAAATACTTTAACGAACGTGAAGAGAACAAGGTCGCTCGGTAATCTTTTCATGTTCAGAGAGTTTGAAAAGAACTTAAAGATTACTCCAATGTTGTCATTTTTTGTAATGTTAGTCTCGCGAGGCCAAAAAAGAGATAAATTATCACTCGAAAGATGCCCTTTCAAGCCGTTTAACAAGTGGGAAAGGAAGCAAGATCACTCGACAATCTTTTCATTTTTAGAGAGTTTGAAAAGAGATTAAAGGAGACTCCAGGGGGTTCCTTTTTCCTGTATCCATACAGGTCCGAAAAAGAGATAAAAGTCTACTCGGATGCATTCTCATGTATTTACAAGCATGAGAAAGAACAAAGACTAAGCTCGGTATGCCCCCAGCTTGAAAGCTAGTGGCTTAACTCCAGAAAGATCATCAAAGGCTGGAGACATGCCCTCCAAGCTTCAATTCATTTACCAGCACTAAGGTTGTCACCAATTTCTCTAGTAGATGAGAAAAAGGAGAAGGGTGGATGAAAAGAAGGTTCAAGAGAGATGATTGTTTCATTTTTTAATGAGCTTGACACAGGAAAAGAACTATGCTCAGAGCCTCTGTTTCATTTTTTAACGATCTTTCCACAAAGAAGAGAAACTATGCTCATGGTTTTGTCTGGATCATGGCTTCCGAGAGGATAACTCTCTGGAAGGGGACCAGGTCAAAGGATAAAATGTGGTCATGTCCTCCAGGAGATCTTCGCTGGATGGAAGATAATCACTCAGGTAGGACCACATGTTGAGGGTCGTGATAGGAGTAAGGAGATCAAGCTCCAATAATCCTACCGAAGAAATCACCATGTCAACTACTAGATAGAAATCATAAGAAGTTGTCATGGGAGACAATGCCACATAATTTACATGTGGTAGGGGTGATATTGTCTGCATATAAGAACCACTTAGGGAGGTAACCCAGTTGGGGCCGATGAATGAAAGTTGATCAATAGTCATAATTCTTCCATTGTGAGGGAAAGATATCACAAGGAAAAGGGTGGATACAAGAGCTTTCATAGCATAGACATAATCCCGCCCAAGGAGTAAAGCGAAATCCAAGGGGTCTCAAACTACCATGACATCGATAAAGATAGTTTTCCCTCCCAAAGTTACAAGAAACTGAGGAAGGATCCCTAAAGGTTTACTAGTTCTTTCGTTAAAAGCTAATAGATTCTGTGTAACCAGTGCAAGCTACGGACAACCCAAAGCGTACCAAGCAACAGAAGACAAAATACTAATGGACGCACCTTCATCTATCAGCATTTGAGGAACGTCCCGACCACAAACATGTATTGTAATCTGGAAAGGAATGTGAGAGGGAAGATGAGGTCTAGTTAGCACACCCCAATCAAAAAGGATGGCTTCAGTACTTGAAGGGGGTTTTGCAGAAGAATGAGGGATGCCCCCCGGCACGGTAGAGTCTGAATTAATGAGAAAAACATGGGAAGTATCGGGTTCACTCTCTAGAGAGAGAGTAGAATCGACCGATGATTGGATCGAATCGACAAATGGTGGACTTGTATAGACCACTTTGGCACTCTTCAGAGGAAGAGTGGGACTGATCGAGGAAGGGGCTGGATCAATCACTTTGACATTCCTCAATGGAGGAATGGGATCGACCGATGGTGAAACTGGATCGACCACTTTGGAACTCTTCAAAGGAAGAGTGGGACTGACCGAGGAAGGGACTGGATCAACCACTTTAACACTCATCAAAGGAGGAGTGGGATTGAACGATGACAAAACTGAATCGACCACTTGAGTTTCATTCTCCAAGGAAAGAATGGGGTCGATGGGTGGAAACAGATCGAACGCTTTGGTGTCACTTTCTAATGGGAGAGTGGGATTGACCGAGGATGAAAATAGATCAACCACTTTGGTATCACTCTTTTGATGAAGAGCGGGGTTGATCGATGACGGAACTATATCAGCTACTTGGGTTTGTGGTTCAATCGAGGAGGAAACTAGATTGACCACCTGATCAACTGGACTAACCAGGGATGGAACCGGATTGACCAGTCCATCAACCAACAATGGGTCAGAGGAAAGATTACGATAACCTTTTGGAAGTTGAAGTTTTTCCAAAAGAGAATAAGCCTCATCCATACGAGGACAAAGGTGAGAGTAATGATCACCTTTACATAACATGCAAGGGAACTTGATAGTTTTCTTCTTCTTACCAACCTGAACATCACTAGTTGGTAGGGTATCATCGACATGACCGATAGAGGCCGATGACATGGAGGACCACATTTATAAGACCTGAGTAAGATCGGGGAAATCCCTCATAAAGTGGTCACCCTTACAAAGACTGCAAGGGAATTTGGGTTTTGGATTCTTCATTTTAATCTTGTTGACCTCATCAACACTCCCAGTACTATTAACAATAATTGGTTTCTTAGAGCCAACATCAGATGTTGTTGGGGTCTTGGTCCTTTTTAGGCTCTTCTTCGTCTTCTCTTTTCGTTTCTTCTTCTTCTGATCAACCTGGATACTTACTTTAGAGCTTTCACTAGGCGAAGACAGAGAAATGGAAGGAGACTTAATGGGCGAAGAAGGTGAAAATTCGACGTGAGGTTGATGTGTGGGTGATGTATTGACATCCGAAGTATTAGGTGCAGCTAAAACATTGGGAGGATTAGGGATCACTGGAGCGAGGAACAACCAAACTGGCAATCTGATGGTGAGTCTTGGAAGACTTAGTGTGGCAACATATGGAGTACCAAAGTTTCCAAATGAAGGAAAGGTATAAGGTTCCCCAGGAGAAGGGGTTCCTCCATTGGTACTCCCAGGATTCGATACCATTAACACTGACTCAACCTAAGGTCCACTAAGTAAAAAAAACAACACACTATGAATCTGAGAAGCAATCAATCAAACAAAACCTTCCCACGATGAAACCACTAGTTGGTGATGAAATCCAACATCGCGAGATCAAAATAGGAAGGGGCAGGGATAGAGTGGGTGGATCAGTTACGTTGGTGACCTGCTTAATGAACTTACGCCTTGGTGCAAGCTTCCACACAGTAATTTTGGATTTACCCTCCAAGGAGCCTGAGTGAGTTTGACCAATGTCTGTTCCAGGTACAGTGAGACTTCCCTTCACCGTCACCTTGTGTGAGACCCTAAAGATTGTGGCTACTAAGGTCACCAACTCATAGTCAGCCCCTGAGTGGGTACAATCAACAGTCCAGTCGAAACATATGGGCAGGATAACAAGTCTGAAATCAACTTGAAAGGCTCCCACACATAATCATGGGTATACCTTCCAGTGACCCCCAATATACGATCCAACCACTACAAATAGTTGAACCACGGAGAGATAATCTCCATAACTCACCCGAATGCGACCTCATGCGTAACCCCTATGTGAGAGGGGGATCCTAGCAAGCCAATATGACAATTGGATTTGACTCTCCCTACCGCAAGATACTAAGTTTGTTTGATAGTTTTGGAAAGCTATCCTTTCAACCTATTCCAAAGCCCTACACCTTAAACTAATGTAGGTTTGCTAATAAAGATGTAAAAAGTCTGATAAATTTTAGTTAAGCATTGATTGTAATGGTTGTTTTTTACTCAGAGGGTGTACGAAAGTGAAACTGATGGAATGATGGCTCAATTCCCAAAAATATGCATGAAATATGATAAATAATCATTTCTTTTCAATGAATACCTATTTAAGGGAAAGAGGAAGAGTCGTTTTCACTATCAAACACTTGATAAGGAATGTCATCAATCAATTTTGTTCTCAGTCGAATCCAATATGATGCTACAACATTTCAGAAATGCAAACTAATCATTAAGATGTACTTTTGTCATTTTCATGCGAATGATGATCAATTCAATGAAAAACTTGTCCTTTCAACTACCCTGTGACAAGCACAAACAGATTTCACACAAACAACACACCCTTGTTGCCATCAAACAAGAGAAAGAAAATCAAAAATGAAAAAGGAAGGAGAAATATATTGGACAAGATGACCTCAACGAACCAAATGAGAAGAGTTATAGACTTCGGATGTCCTTCACTAGAGTTCTTGCTCAGTCGGATAGGAGAGAAAAAACAGTGGGTTGATTTCAAGCTCTTAACAACAAAAACTCAAAAATAAGGGAGAAGGGCATAAAATCTGAATAATAAGGTGTTTACTTCTCAAGAGGGAGCATGTCAAAGGTCAAAAGAAGAAGCATTGAATCCCAAAGCAGCTCAGCAAGTGAAAAAACAGGGTTTGGTCCTCCAAAAAATAAAATTTTTGAAGAGATTTTGTGCAAAAAAGGGCTGGCGCTCTGGTGTAAGGGCCACCAGAGTGTTATAAAGATCTGTCTAACACTTCCAGGGAGTTTTTGTGCTCTGCTAACATGGGCACAGGGGCGCCAGGCTTAAAAAACTCATAAAAATGTCCAAAAACCCAAAATTTCAGTCAAATTTTGACAATCAAGCTGAGTGTGATGGGTTAAGGAGTCAATCAGCATGTGAAATCAAATGGAAGGGGTGAACTAGGTATAAAAACAATCAAAGGGTAAGACAAGGTCTATGAGGAAAAATCAAAACCAAAAGTTTCGATTCGATTCTCCTCAGTGGAGTCGCCGGTTTCTGTTGAAGGAAAATCTCCCTGCGAACAGGTAGATCTCCTCAAAGAGCTAGACTCTTAACTCTAAGATAAAAAGTGGTTATCATGGTCACTGACTTCCTTTTAGATCTAGGTGGACTAGTGTGTGAAGAGGAAGGAGAAAAGAAGTACCTTTTACCGATGTTTGTCCCTGGACGCTCCGAGTTGAGCTCTGATCTTTCGCTCCTCGATAAGCCCTGTAGAAAAACAAAGTATGACCACTTCCTACTCTATCAAGATTAGTCCAAAATAGGTCTATCTACTAAAGAGACAAATTCATGTGATATTGAACATGAATTAGAAAGAAACAGGCCAAGCAAATTATATTAATGAGGACAAAACATTACTTACAACTGTAGATGGATTGCAGTAGTTTCGTCAAGTCCTCCTTGTCTACCCCTTTCTCAAAATATCCACGATATGAATGATGATATCTTCAATAATTTCTCCCTATGAGATCATAGGTCTCTTACTTCAAAATCATCTCTGTTCTAGCACCACTTATAAGATCATAAGTTTGGTGTGATTCTCCCTTTCCAGTCCTCTTTCACCATGAGAAAGATTTCTTATATAGCCTTGGAGAGGCTCAACAACTTGAGATATATTTGGGGTGAGTTGAGAATTTTCCTCCTTCAGTTGAGGATCTGCCCTAAGATCATGGCTTTATTGAGGATTCGAATTCAACTGCCTTCTAACAATGAAAAGACCCTTCCCCCATTCTTCTCAACAAATCAACTGCTGCCCAGAATAGGTAGCGCTCCCTCAAAAGGGCACTCAAAGCGTTATAACACTCCCTATTAGTGTATAGGGGAGCGCTAGCACTCCCGAGGGTAGGAGAGCTCCTACAAAAGGGTTGATGCAGTGCTATAACGCTCCCTGGTAGTGTATAGGGGAGCGCCAACACTCCTGAGATAGTTATAAGGGAGCGCTCCCCTCCAAAAACTCATTTTTTTGGGTGCTTTCAGATGGAAAAAGGTTCATAAGCCTGATAACTCATTTCTCCTCTTCCAAAGAAAATGTTTGAGGTGTTTCAAGTGTCTTTCTCATGTCATTATAGTCACAACATAGGCATCATGGCAGTATGTTGTCTTTGACACTTGTAAGCAAAATGCGACACTTGCGACCTTTGTAATGATGACACTTGTGACACTATCAAAGTGAGTAATTTCGATGTGTAACACTTATCACTAATTAAACCTAGATTAATCCATTTTTATCATCGAAATATTTTGGGACTTTGGGGCTTTGGGCTCAGGGAACTGTGTTTTCTCTAGATTAGAATAACCCAAAGAACGAACTTGTGAAGTGAAACGACAGTGGGGGCCCACTCTGACACTTTGGAGCTTCGACACTTTGGAGCTATTTTCTTTGTCTGGATTAGAATCTCTTGAACAATGAACTTTTGAAGCGATATGATGTCACGGTTGTTGATGTTTCACATAAGGAGAGTGACACGTGTTACTCAAAAATGAGTGAATGATGGGACCCAAATGACCAAAAATGAGTGTCACATGTCAGGGCCATATGGAATCCACATGTCTCCATGGATGAGCACCACGAGTCTTGATGGATGAGTGCCACGTGCTTCAGCACTTCAACACTTCGGCATTTGAGAGTTTTTGAATGTTGTTCTTGGAAATATTACAAGGGACGTGTTGAGGGGTCCTAAATCCATTTAAATCAACATTAGGAACCAAACCCACCACCGAGACCCAATTAGACTGTACAATGTTTAATGGTGGAATGGTTCTCCAGATCTTGCGATATGGCCAATTAATCGATGGGCTTTATGTTTTCTTATGAAAGATCCTCCTTCAATTCAAATTTTCTCTTTTTTGTATTTTCTCTTATAGGTGGGACCAATACAAGATAAAAGTCGGTATAAACCAACTAGGTAACAAAGTGGGAAATATTAACTACTGGAGAAGGATGAGATTGGGATAACCCACGTGCTCAAACATATAGACAATGATCCTTACACCTACAAAAAGCCTATTACTAATACATTAACATGTTGGTGTTCCAATTATTGACTTAGATACGATTATCAAGAGAAAACATACATGCAATAAACGATGGCAAGAAAAATAGTGTCCTTAACTCTAATAATCAATCACATATTAACACAATGATTTACTTTTCATCATTAAAGACAAGAACTATAAAAATAGCGAATCAGATAACTTACCAACTGATTCAGAGGCTCTTACTCGTTACAACATCCATTCATGAGATAAAATCATAAATAATTCTTCTTCAGATCCAATCACAAACAGTTTTGATGAAAAAAACAAACTTGTCTCTGGTCCTAAACATGACTTCTCAATTAAGGTAACTCTGAAATAGTTCTTTACAAATCCAAAAATGAGGGTCTTTGCAACAACCATCGACCCATTTCTAACAGTTCGATCCTTTTATTTATAACATATTATTAACTAAAAATAAATATCAAAAGTGCAGCTAAGTAAAACAAAAACTTGCCACATGGCGCTTTCATCTCTCAGTCTTCTAAGAGTCATCAAATGATCTCACTTGAGTGGATGCCTCTTCTCATACTCCAACCATTTGACAAAGAGTTCCTCACACGTGTTGGAAAATGGAAACCTGTGTTGATCCATCGGGGTCGAAAGGATCTCCTTGATCTCCACTGTTATGCCCGATATTTGACTACTATAGCACTTAACTGTCATAGCACTGTCTGAGTCTTGATTGTGTGCTCCATGAACTGTTGCACTTGTCATGGTGCCATGGTCACCACCTTTGTTATCTCCGCATCCCATGATGACTCTTGTTCAGCATGTAATTTAACTATGTCGTGCAAGTCGACAAGGTCATCGGGTGTGCCAAATTATGGAAGGCATATGTCTCTCATCGCCCGGTTGATTTTGGTCCAGATATTTTCGCACTCGGCCCACTTCTCTTAGATTTCTTGTTGAGGTTCTTGGGACATTATTACTGAGTATTCAACCAAAATTATTTATGTGGTCGATGCTCCTGTCCCTTAACACCTGAATACTGTGTTCTTCGGCGTCTTAGCCCTTTTGAACCGCGTTGATGTAATCAATTATTTCCACATCTTGGTGGGATTTCTCGTACCACCTTTCCATGTCTTTGCCGCTAGTGCCATCAAGGTGTCTTCTTGGAATTCAGTTATCCTTGCATTGAAAAGGTGTCACTCATTTGTGAATTTATTGTAGGTGTCTTGGAATTCACTTCTCAAGAACATTGTGGCCTGTGTGGAGCCTTGATAGTATTTATCAAAATGGTGCAGATGTTCCAAATCCTTTAGCGCAGCAGCCAGATCCTCTTCATCTTTTCTTTCTCTATCTAAGGTGGCATCTGTGATCACCACCCCTGGGTCGATAAGATTAGATGTCTTGGCATGCTCTATGATAATCAATTTTTCCTTTGTGGTGATGAAGATGAAGGGATCTAGAGTAAGCCTCCTATTCTTGGTGGTTCTTTTCATGAAGGATTTCCTCTTCCAATCATAGGATATGGCCTGTATATCAGCAACTTCATTCACAGGTTTGGGGATTTGTTGATCTCCCCAGGTAATCAGATTTTCTAGGCTTCCTATGGTGTATATCTATTCAAGGATGGGTTCTTGGACCTCTTTCATTTGTTCTAAAGGTCTGGCCTCTGGTTGTTTCTCATCGGGAGGTAGAGTATAGGATGAAATTGAAGCATCAGGGGTAGGCTTGGTACTTACTTGATAATCGATTGTTGAGATGTTGATTTCCTACTCTGGAAATTATTCCTTTTGTTTTCCCGACCCTAGCTCGTCCGACGGACTATCTATTTGGGTCTCTGGTACATCAGGTAGCTCAATGTATAAGACTCTTGTGTCCTCTTGTTCATTCTTTGGAAGCCCCAGAATTTGAGCATCGGGAGCTGGGGGAGATGCCTTCTCAGGCTCCTTTTCCTCTGTGATCTGCACCAGAGTTACCAAGGACACCTCTGAACTTTCCTCATCATCATAGATTGTTATTAAGTCATGGAGGGGATTTGGTGAACTTTCTCTCCCTGATGTTCTTGCTATCTCTGGTTGAGCTAAAACGCCCCTTGGTGATCCATCTTGTGGCACTGAAACTTTAGGGTTATCTGACCTGGTGATTTCTTCAATTTGTATTGGCTCTAGACCACTTGGACCTGTCTATCTTTTGACTGGGTTTTCGTTAGGGACCCTTGTTATTTCTACAAGGTTTGGGTCATCCTGCAATTGATCGATTACTCTTTTTGCTTGTTCTATTACGATAAATCCCCTCGACTGTGAATCTTGTGTTATAGGAAATTCCTTATTTGCATCGAAGCCCTAACGAAAACCTTTGTTGCCTCTGCCACTCTAATTTCTTCCTTGGCTCTAAGGGCCTCTTGAGTCGACTGCTCTATTTTCATCGCCTGTTCATCCAGGCTGATGGCCCTAAACCTGGTCATTTTTGGATTGGCCATCTTGATGACACTTGTGAAGCATGTTGTAATACTAGGCCCTTTGGATCTTTCTTGTGGAATCGTCCCATCGGGAATTTGAACTCAAGTTGGCTCATCCATTCATGTTTGGCTTGAGCAGTGTCCTTAACCAAGTAGAACCCTACATGGAAACCATAGGGTATGAAGGATCATTTATTTTCCTTGACCAAGGTGTCGTTGTATCCCTGCAAGATGGTTTGATAACATATTTCTCCTACCACAATTTGGTCTGGGACATGAACTTGTAGGATATTTGGTGCTTCGGTGGCCCCTGAACACCCTAATGTAGGTGTCACGCTCGTCCAAGTACCAGTGACCTACCTTGGATATCATATTCTTGGCCACAGAAGATATTCTTGAGCATTCCTTCTTAAAAAGAATAAAATAAATTTGTGCGATGAATTCATCGCATATGAGGGAGTAAGACTTCTTATAATTTTTTTCCCATAGCACACTGAACTAGACATGGACCGGGAGCTCTGCGCACATGACATTGAGCAAGTATGAATCCATGTAGAAAGTTGGTGTCTCTCCTTCCTTCGGCACCTGGGCCTGCTACACACAGATGCTCAATTGCTTAGAAATTATTGCTCCACAGTTGAAACCACTCCCAGAGATCGCCACCGTGTAAGCTAAGGGCATCCTAACCTCTGAAAATATGGAGCATTCCTTCTCTCCATATAATTGACATATGAGAGCCATCAAATATATGTATGTCTCCCTTAAGTTGGTTGTCCTGTACCAACCAGTTCTTCGGTTGATGTACTTCTTGTCCTCCCTACACCATAAGTCCATCACCCGGCTGGTGTCGTGGCATTCATAGAAATTCACCATGAAGTCTGTGTTTAGTCTCTACTTACGGTCTCTAAGATTGTAGTATTTATTAACTTCTACTGTTAGGAACACCTTGACACATCAGCCATTGTCATCGTTTATTAAACATTTCTACATGTCTGTGTGGTCAATGAGCCATTTCAGGACCTCTATGTCGAGGAAAACGGGGGTTCTGCTCACCACCATGTGTAGATATGGCCTGATCATAGAGTGTCCTTACGTTCAGATCACTGTGTGGGACATATTTCAGGTACTCTTCCCGGATGAATTTGTTAAATATTTATCCCCAATGTGGGAGAACCATCTTGGACCTTGTGCTTGCCTCTATATCGCCAAAGGCTGGAGGCTAGATGAAAACCTTCTTCATTATTTTATTAATGATAGGTTATGACCTTGGGGTGCATTCCAATTATTTTTCAATTCTTGGTGAAGAGCCTTCACCTACCTCTGGTTCTTTTAGCTTCGGTGCCCTCAGTGATCATCTAGTGGTTGGCTTTCTTTGCAGCATTGTTCCTACAAATTAAAATAAAATTTCAAAGACTGTGTAAAAAACAAAACTAGAAAAAAACATACAAATTATAGCCATGTAAAATTTACAGACTTGGATACATACCTGTGAATCTTGCTAAAACCTGGTTATTTTGATAATCATAGGATCTTTGCAACCTTCGAATTACTCATCTTTCTCCTTAGAATGCTCTAGAAATTCCTCGCACACAGAATGATTTTGTTTACAATGGCTCAAGAGAATTTAAACAGGGAAGAAATTACCATGTCGCATCAGCCATTCAATTCAAGTTATGAGTGGAATTTTAACAAATTTGTCACCAAATATCTATAACTAAAATTCATCGTCAGTTGACGGCGGAGGCACAGGTGATGATGTGGTCTATTGGTGATTTTAAACAGTTTTTTTGATTGGCACACGAGGTAGTAACTAATGCGGTATTTGGTATTAATTATCTCCTTAAATTATCAAATCTGATCATATATAATTCTAAAATGTCCCATCCTGTCACTCTCTCAGTGGGTGGATCAGTGATCGGGGATGTGCTATGAATGTTTTTGTTGATGTATTTCTGCAACAAGCTACGACGACAATCAATTTCACCGTATAATGTTTTCATGGAAAATATGACTCGGAGGTGTGACTGGGGGAACCAATAATGACTCGGGATAAAACTAAATGGTATGATCCTCCTACTGGGTAAAGACACATGGCACAGAAGATCAATCACTTAATTATCATTTATTAAATGAATTCGAGAATTTCCTTAAGTTATTCATTCTAAAAAAAACCTTATCTTGCAGATGCCGAAAAATTATACAGGGGTCGGTGATCGACGATAAACCTATCAAGTGATTTCTTGGGATTAGCTTCCTCTAAAAAGTCTCAATGTCCAAAACGCATTGGGGATCGGCCATTGGGAATAACCTTTAGCGAGGTCATAATGTTTGTTGTTATCCTTTTAGGTTTTCCTCAATTCTGATAAGCACGTTGGCCATTGGCTATTGGCAAAATCCTTTCTCTCTTCGTTAAGGTCTATCCCCCTCATATTTTACTGATGTTGAAGGGGAATCAGATATCGACGATATTCATATGCAAGACTTGACGCAAAACAAAAACTTCCTTTTGTCGATGCCGATGGAGATCAGTGCTCGGTGACTAAGGTTTCTCGAGTGGTTCTTTTCCTTCTTTGAATTCCTTCGAATGCCGAATTTGAGCATGTCGGGTGAAGTGTTTTGGTTTTCGATTCTTTATTCAGGTGCTAATTCCTTTTAATTCATGGGGTTTCATAAGTTTAAACAAACCTAAATAGGTTATGAGAGTCATGAGAATAAGAAAAGACAAAACATTTCTCAAAATGAATTTGAATCAGACAATGAAAAAGATCAAGTGGTACCCAAAAAGAAAAAAATTGACAGAGGTGTTTTAGGGTGTGTTGAGTGCTCAACAAATGGAGACTTACTGGGAGAAAGAAGAATATTTGTTCCTACATCAGGCTCAGGTGATGCAAAAGTTGAGTAATAACTTAACATTTTTTTATCAAAACCTCTTTTATCCTTGCATTTGAAATTCCCTAGTTGGTGCACTTGGGCCTGCCTATGGGGTTTTCAACCTTTATTCCACATTTGTTTCCTGTAACCCTTACTCACGCCCTCTTTGACAAGATTCAAGTGAAGCATTCACCGACACTAGGCCCTTTAGTTACCCTTATTCACTTACTATGGTGTTTCTCCGCTACCAGCGAGTGTCCATAGCCCCGACGGAGTCACCACAACGTCACAGACCTTGCTCTGTTGCCAATGATCATCCATAGCCCCGACGGAGTTATCTGCATACCCTCTCCTACTATACTCTCATTTGATATAGTTTATTTTATTTCGATAGAATTCCCTGAGCAAGTGGGAGAGGAGGACGTTTGTTATTTGCAAAATGAGATGGTTAAGGTGAAATATTTCTAGCTCTGTCTCTGAGGTACATGTAGTCCTTTCCATCTTACCATATTTCCATTAAGGTTTTACCATACCACCAGGTAGACACTTCATCCATTCTCCAAGGTTTTTCATCTTCCCAGGTTAGATAGAGAACCCCTTAAAACAAATGTAAGTCCCCTAGCGCTTCTTGTGTTGTATGTGAGCGATGAGTCAGGAACAAAGTTCGTCATACCACATGAATTGAGGTCAACCATCGTCTTGCTAAACACAATCTTCAAAAGCACAGAAGTACTATAGAAAAAAACAAAAGTGCATTCTGCAATCGACCTAGCTAAAACATAACATCGGGAAAATACACACGCAAAAATATATAAAAGGTTTATTTTTTTTTAATGGAAATATTGTTTTAGGGATTGGCCATTCATTGGTAGGGTGTCAGTTTCCCCCTTTAAATTATACAACTGATACATTTCTACCCCAATCTTCTTGGCCACCTGGAAAGTTCTGAGCCATAGATTCTGAAACTTAGAATGTTTTCCTTTTGGCTCATTTTCTTTGTCCCATTTTAGGACTGAGTCTCCCACTTCAAAATTATTCTCTTTAGACTTATTCTTATCAAACCACCTTTTAACTATCTGTCGATGAGCTATGAACTTTGATTTTTATTTCTCCCTTTCTTCTTCCAGCATGAAGAGGGTATCAATTCTTTATTATATGACTGATGAGGGTTGTCCTCGAGAATCCTGAGCAAGTTGAAGAGATGGAAGATATAGCTCGTTCGGGATAATGGCTTCATGCTCATATACCAGAAAGTATGGGGAATTTCCGATGGCTTCCTTGGGTGTTACTCTATCATCCCAAAAGGCGTTATGGAGTGAATTGTTCAGATTCCTCTGGTTGTCTTCAATTGTTTTATTTAATATCCTTACTAGGTTCTTATTGGTTGATTATGCCACTCCGTTACCCCATGGATAATAATTTGCAGAGTATCTAATTATGATTCCTTTATCTAGATAAAACTCTGTTAATAGGGTGGAATAAAAGTAAGCGACATTATCAAAAATAAGGACATAAGGCATACCGAACCTTATGGTCAGTTGTTGTTCTATGAATTGGATTACCACCTTTTCATTTACATGATTCAAAGGGTTGGCCTCTTCCCATTTCGTGAAATAATCTGTGGAAGTTAGTATGTATCTATGTTGTTTTGAAGAACTCGATGTAATTTATCCTATGATATATAACCCCCATTTCTCAAATGGCCTAGAGATGACCATAGGTTGGAGTGGGACAACTGCTCTCCTTCCCCAACACGTGATTATTTGACACTTCTTATAGTTCCTAGCGTATGTGTGAGTGTCCTTGAACAGAGGAGGCCAATAATATCCAACTCTCAGTATTTTATGAGTAGTGGTGTTTCCTGCGAAATGTCTGTTATGCCCTAATATTGGCTCATTACCCCTTAATTGGGGCATATTAGATTAGTAATGTTATTTATTACCCCTTAATTGGGGCATATTAGATTATTAATGTTATTTTATTTATGTCGGATT
>JZKD02S2316805.1:95806-121150 GCA_000966675.3 Picea glauca | reverse complement strand
GCTGAAGATTCCACTTGGGAAGATGAGTCTTTTATACAAAAGCATCCAGAGTTACTCAAGCATTGCGAACAACACTTGTCTCAAGGGGAGGGGCATGTTAAGCCCTAATATTGGCCCATTACCCTTAATTGGGGCATATTAGATTAGTAATGTTATTTATTACCCCTTAATTGGGGCATATTAGATTAGTAATGCTATTTTATTTATGTCGTCTTTAGGCCATTAGCTGTAATTATACCTCCTAGTCTCCTATATATACCAAGGAGACATTTTCATTTTGAATCATCTTGTACTTGAACATTTAAGTGGGGTAAAATGAGGTTTCCCCCATGAAGAGGCTTATTATCTGAAATTATCTCTTTTTCAAGGCGTTGAGTACTTTTCCTGAGGTTTTTCTATGCTATATTGATGTTTGGTTCTTAACAATGTCCACATGTAGGACCATCATGGAGCGTTTTAAAATTTTTTTCTGCATCTTCACATTCAAGGCTTATTAAAATTACTCCATCATAATTAACATGGAAGAGCATCAAATTTATGAGGTGATATTGTGTTGATTTTAACCTGAGGGCTCTCTTTTCCCTAGGATTTAGGTTTTCTGGGAAAGTTCCATGATGCAAGAGATAAGTCAATTTCTCATACCAAGACTCTTTCCCTAGGGAGATGTATGAAGCTTCACCACACCACAATGATAATTCATTCTCCCAACCAGGGTCTTCATTTACTTGTTCCTGGGCTTCAACTTCCAGTATGCATAATCCTTTTCCTTTAACCGGTTTAGTAAGTTTTATATCTATATCAAATTCTTGGACTACTAACATCCAGTTTCCTCTTCTTTCCCCCATCTCCTGTTGAGCGAATAGGGATCGGACTGCAGGGTGAGGCATGATGACTTTAGTATGGTTCTTAAGGATGTAAGGTTTGAAGTGTTTCATTGCCTTGTATATTGCATAAGCCTACTTGTCTAAAGTGTTTCATAAATGATACAAGGGACTCGTTGTTGCCATCATCCTTCTTAGTCAGTACTGCAGCTAACGATTGGTCGGAGGAAAAAGTATAGAGGAAGTAATCTTTGCTAAAACTGGGACTTCGTAGCACTAGGGCTTGGGATATTACAGTATTAATATCTTTGAAAGAATGTTTCCGTTCATCGTCCCACTTAAATTCAGCATCTTTGAGGATCATTGTTTGTAAGGGTTTGATCGTTTCATCGAAATCAGGGGTGAATTTCCTCACAAAATTGATTTTCCCGAAGAATGATTGCATAGCATTTTTGTTGTAGGGTAATGGAAGCTGAGCTATATCCCTAATCCATTCTAGTTCTATGTGAATGCATTCTTGATATATAATGTGGCATAAAAACTTACCTTCCTCGACACCAAAAATAGTTTTCTTAGGGTTTAAGGATATACCGTATTTCCTACACCTTTCGAAAATCAGGGTCAAATGTTGGATATGATATTCTCTGTTCTTTGAGTACACAGTCACGTTGTCCAAATAGACTACTACACACTTGTTGATTAGTCATTGAAACGCTACATCCATGTCCCTTTGTAAGGTCACCCCTGCATTAATTAACCCAAAGGGCATGCGTTTGTAAGCGAAGGTTCCCCACTTGGTTCGGAAGGTAGTCTTCAAACAGTCTTCCTCTGAAACTAAAACTTGGTTGTAACCAAAAAAATCGTCCAGTAGGGAGAAGATATTTGAGCCATACATGGTCTACAAGAGTTTCTCCATTGGTGGGACTGGGTAGTTGTCCTTTTCTAAAGGTATGTTGAGATTTCTGAACTCTACACATAGGCGGATCTCCCCAGACTTTTTCCTCACAGGAACCAAATTTGCTACCCATGCAAAGTTTCTAACCTGAAATATAATCTTGGCATCTGGTAGTTTCTTTAACTCCTGACACATGAGACACTCCAGGGATGGATGGTACTTCTAGAGATTCTGTTGGAAGGGTTTCACTTTAGGATTTAATGGGATAGTGTGTTGAATGATATGAGTATCATAAGTTTTCAAATCTCGATAGGACCAAGAAAAAAAATCTTGATATTGTTTGAAAATATTGAGATATGCCTTCCTTTCATATTTAGATACTGTCCTGCCGAGATTTATGTTCTTGGGGTTTTCTTGGGTTCCTAGATTTATAATTTCATGCATGGGTCAGGAACTCCCCATCTTTGCATTCTTTAACCCTTTAAATCTTTCCCTTAGGTAAAAAAAGGTTTTCTAAATTGGATATTCCCTTTGGTATCATGTGAGACCTTGGTTTTTCAGTCAGTTGATCTGTCTAAGGATTGGTTTATGCTGATTTCTCCCAGAATACTTCATCGTCAATAGCCAAGTCTTTGAAATTATCCTAATTGGTCAAAAAATTTATGATCTGTTCATATCCTTCAAAGACTTTCCAATTAGAAATATTATTGGGCATCGATGGTTTGTATATTATCTCCACAGTGAACCGGGAGTTTTCATAATCTTCTAGAGGTGATATTCTTGAGGCAGCAGTGGCCAGAGAATCAACAAGAATGTTCTTTGTTCTGGGGATCGTTGTAATGTTGAAGGATTCAAAATGCTCTATTAGCCTGTGCACTTCTTATTGGCAATTCCTTAGGTGTGGAGAGTTGCAATGTATAATTTTCTTTACTTGTCTAACGATGATTTTAGAATCTTTGAAAACCTTCAATTCTTTAACGTTTAAGTCTATATATTTCTTTAGCCCTTGTACTAGAGATTCATACTCGACGATGTTGTTTGTGCATTCAAATTCTAGTCTACAACACATGAAATGTCGTTTACTTTTTGTATCAATGGGGATGCACCCTGCCCCCAACCCTTCTTGTGATTTAGATCCATCAAAGTATAATCTCCAAATTGGTGAGAAAAAGTTGTCAGTTTCCCTTTTCCTACCACTTTCCTCCTTTGTTCCTACGTGTTCCATGATTTCTAATGTAGGTCCTTGACAGAAGAGGGTTTCCTCTGCTGTCTTCGGTAGGTTTTATTGAAAAATCATTTTGTATTTTTGAGTAAGAGGGACATCAAATGAGAGGGGGGAGAAATTCACAAAATCAGAGTCACAGGAATAATTTCCTAGCACGGGGAAATCTACTGATGAGGGTTCATTAAGGATTTCTAATTCGGTGACAATATGTTTTAGATATCTTTCCCTATAAATCCTGATCATATTCATGTGTCCCTTTAATGGCAGCCAAAGGTGAGCCCAGTCTATACTAAAGTATCCGTTTAACTTCTCAAGCCAATCTCAACTCAATAAAAATTCATAAGCTTATGGGCTATCTACTACAATGATGTCAATTACTTGCACAAATTTAGGTTGTGTCACTATTATGATCATTACATCTTTGAGATCTCCCATAACCTTCACATGGTTTTTGTCTAATTGTATAACATGTTTATCACTTTTGAGAGGGATTGCGTTTCTTTTTTTGCAAATAGACAATGGCATGACATTATAGGATGCTCCCGAGTCAACCAAACAATTATGGAGGTTTTTGTTGAAGACTTCAAATGTCAAAAGGAGCGATGGGACAAAAGGTTTTCCCTTCTTATCTTCAAAGAAGGAGTTCACAGTTGGCTTATTTCTTATATCCATGGGAGTTAGATTTCCTCATTGGCCAGTGCTTGTGGTAGGAGTTTCTACTGATTTCAATGCTTGTAAAAGAAAGTCCTTTGTTGAGGGATTCTACATATGTCCATGATTGATATATTTGTTTTCAAATTTGTCAAGTCTTCTACTATTTTGTAGTTTATCTTGGGTGATTATCATGTATGGATGTTTATAGGATTTCTTCGGGGAAAAAAAATTTCTTTCGAGTGATCGGGAGTTGGTTTTCCTCCCAAAGTTTGGGCAGTAGTAAGATCATTTGAGATAGGTTGACCCCTAAATTGTGTTTGCACAGCCAAGACCTCTGCGGGTGGTTATTGAACCTCAAATAGGTCATCAGAAGGCATTGGTAGGTCAAGGTCCCATATCAGCAAGGTTATTTATTTTGGTGGATCAACTTCTTCCTGATAAGAAATATTCATAACTGAGACGCTTGTTGTTTGGTTAGGGAAAATTCATCTAGAAACCGGTTGGCCATAAAATTCATGGCATGAATCCATTGTGGCCAGTCTCTTTCAAAGTGTTTCTCTTGGTGATAAGTACAAAAAGAGTCAGATGCTACATTTCCCAGATCGATGTTTAAGTTGGTTGGGGGAGTTTCAATCGCTTTGAATGGTGGATTTATTTTGAAAAAAGGTTTATAGGGCCTTTGTCCTTCGTTTCCTTCCCCTACACTTATTTTCATGTCTATGATTTCATTTGACAACTTCTTGACCATGCGTTGTAGGTATTTATGTCTCCACTTCCCTTTTCAGGACCTTGTTTTATTTGTTTCCCTGGGTGTCTATTCAAAAGTAGTACTCTCATGTGAGGAGGTTGAACTTCCTTCTTCACTAATGAGACCTAGCCTTCTTTACATCCCTTCATTTGGAACTCTGTCTTTTTGGCTTCTTCAAAATTCTCAGCCAAGGTTGCTTTGGTGGCCCTCTTCACAAACATGGAAATATAAGTTGGGAGAGCATTAGCATATACTTCGATTTGCAACTCCTGAGTGGGTTTAGCTTCGGGTTGAAATTTGTTTAAGATAGTGGTGAATCTTTCATTGAAGTATTTAACCTTCTCCTTTGAACTCATGGTGGCAGCGAACAATTCAGCCATCAAATCTCCTATAGTGGTTTCTTCTACAAATTTATCTAAGAAATCATTTTGAAACTTCGTCCAATTAGTTATGGATCCTACAGGTAAGTTAAAATACCACGTGGAGGACAAATTCTCAAAAGTGTAGGGGAATAACATGCATACTACGTCTTCATGTTGGACATTCATCAATCTAATATCTAGAATGAATTTTTTGATATGGTCTTCAAGCAATCCTGAGGTTTCAAGGTCAAATATAGGGAGTAACTTTTCTAGATGTTGGGGAAGGTTATGTACTCACCCAAGGATGGCCAAAGCATCTCTGGCCAACCATGGTTGATTATTATGAGGTGTTTTTCCCCTTTATTCATTATGATCATTGTTATCTTCCATGTCATCTGATATTGAAACTAAGCATTCAGATTTGAAACCTTCCTCATCAGAAAATTCGTCGGCCTCGGAGCAATTATCGGTCGGTGTTTCAGGGATTAGATTGAGAGGATGTTCGATTTCGATAAGGGATAAATCTATCAAGTCTTCTACTTTGTGAAAGAAAACCTGGTCAGGGGTATCGACCACCGGTATGCTTACTTGTTTTCTACGAGGAAGTAATGGGACTAAGTGCAGTGCTCCAATTTGTTAGGCATAAGCTCTTGTGATTCTTGTGAATTGGTTCAACTCCTCATGAGGAAGAGTGTAAGGTATCTCGAGGAATATATGTTCTTTCTCTTGCTAGGGTGAGTTATTCATTTCAAGAGTACTAAGTGTGTGTGGTATGTATTGAGAATGACTAGACATGCATGTGGGATGTTTTGAATCTACAGGTTGTCTAAAATATTGTGTTAAAAATATTGTCATCCATTCATTCTTTAGGCCCTCCTTCTAGCACCAATTCTATTGAGGCGTCCTAAATCTATTTAAATCAACAGTAGGAACCAACCCCATCACCGAGGCCCAATTAGACTCTGCAACATTTAATGGTGGAATGGTTCTCTAGATCTTGCGATCTATCCAATTAATCGATGGGATTTACGTTTTCTTGTGAAAGCTCCTCCTTTAGTTCGAGCGTTCTCTTTTTTGTATTTTCTCTTATAGGTGGGATCGATATAATATAAAATTTGGTATAAACCAACTGGGTAACAAAGTGGGAAAGATTAACTACTGGAGAAGGCTAAGCTTGGGATAACCCACATGCTCAAACATGCATACAATGATCCTTACACCTAAAACAAGCCTAGTACTAATACATTAACTTGTTGGTGTTCCAATTATTGACTGAGATACGATTATCAGGAGAAAACATACATGCAATAAACGATGGCACTAAAAATAGTTTCCTTAACTCTAATCATCAATCACATATTAACAAAATGATTTAATTTTCATCGTTAAAGACAAGAACTATAAAAATATTGAATCGGATAATGTATCAATAGATTCAGAGGCTCTTACTCGTTACAACATCCATTCATGAGATAAAATCGTAAATAATTCTTCTTCAGATCCAATCACACATGGCTTTGATGAAAAACACAAACTTTTCTCTGGTCCTAAACATGACTTCACAATTAAGGCAGCTCCGAAATAGTTCTTTACAAATCCAAAAATGAGGGTCTTTTGCAAAAACCATCGACCCCTTTCTAACAGGTCGATCCTTTTATTTATAACATCTTATTAACTAAAAATAACAATCAAAAGTGAAGCTAAGTAAAACAAAAACTCCCCACATGTCACTTTCATCTCTTAGTATTCTAAGAGTCATCAAATGATCTCACTTGAGTGGATGACTCTTCTCATACTCTGACCATTTGACGAAGAGTTCCTTGCACGTGTTGGCATACGGGAACCTGTGTTGATCCATCGAGGTTGAAAGGATATCCTTGATATCCAATGCATGTGTCGGATATTTGAATACTTTAGAACTTAATTGTTGTAACATTTTATGAGCCTTGATCAAGTTCCCCATGAACTATTGCACTTGTCTTGGCACCATGTTCACCACCTTTGTTATCTCTGCAGCCCATAATGAGTTTTTTTCAGCATGTAATTTGACTATGTCATGTAAGTTGACAAAGTCATCAGGTGTTCTGAATTCTGGAAGGCCTATGTCTCTCATCGCCTGGTTGATTTTGGTACAACTCTTTTCACTCTCGTCCCACTTCTCTTGGATTTCCCAATGAGGTTCTTAAGCCATTCTTACCTAGTATTCGATCGACTTCTTTATGTGATCGATGTTTTTGTCCCTTAACACCTGAATACCGTGTTCTTCAGCGTCTCGGCCCTTTTGAACCCTATTGATGTAATAAAATCTTTCCACGGAATGGTGGGACTTCTCATACCACCTTTCCATGTCTTTTCATGTCACTAGCATCATCAGGGTGTCTTCTTGGAAGTCGGTTATCCCTGTAGTGAAAAGGTGTCGCTTATATGTGAATTTATTGTAGGCGTCTTGGAATTCACTTCTCAAGACCATCGTGGCCTGTGTGGAGTCCTATTAGTATTTCTCCAACTGGCGCAAATGTTCCAACTCCTTTAGCACAACAGCCAACTCCTCTTCATATTTTCTTTCTCTATCCAAGGTGGCATCTACGATCGCCATCCCTGTGCTGATAAGCTCAGATGTCTTGGCATGCTCCATGCTAATAAATGTTTCCTCTATGGTGATGAGGATGGAGTGATCTAGAGTAAGCCTCCTCTTATTGGTGGTTCTTTTCATGATGGATTTCCTCTTTGGGGATTTGCTGATCTCCCCAGGTAAGCATATTCTCAAGCATTTAATAGTGTATATATGTTCAAGGATGGGTTATTGGACCTCTTCAATGTGTTCCAAATTTCCGGCCTCTGGTTGTTTCTCATCGGGAGGTAGATTATCGAATGAAATTGAAGCATCAGGGGTAGGCTTGGTACTTACTTGATAATCAGTTGTTGATATGTCGATTTCCTACTATGGAACTTATTCCTTTTGTTCACCCAAATCTGGCTCATCCGTCAGACTATCCATTTGGGTCTCTGGTACATCGAGTAGCTCAGTGACTAAGATGCTTTTGACCTCCTGGTCATTCTGTGGAAGGCCCCAAATTTGAGCATCAGGAGCTAGGGGAGATGCCTTATCAGACTCCTTTTCCTCTATGATCTGCACCGGAGTTACCAGTGACACCTATGAACTTTCCTCATCATCATAGATTGTTATCCAGTCGTGGAGGGGGGTTGGTGCACTTTCTCTCCCTGATGTTATTTATATCTGTGGCTGAGCTAAAATTCCCCCTGGTGATCACTTCCTCTGGCACTGAAACTTCATGGTTATCTGATCCGATGATTTCTTCAATTTGTATTGGCTCTGGACCACTTGGACCTGTCTGGATTTAGACTGGGTTGTCGGTAGGGACCATTGTTATTTCTACGAGGTCTGAGTCATCTTGCAGCTGATCGATTACTCTTTGTTTTTATTCTATCATGATAAATCCCCTCGCTTGTGCCTCTGGTGTCATAGGAAATCCCTTGTTTTGCATCGGAGCCACCAGGGAAACCTTTGTTGCCTCTACCACTCTGATTTCTTCCCTGGCTCTGAGGGCCACTTACGTCGAATGCTCTATTATTGTCTCCTGTTCATCCAAGCTCATGGCCCCGAACCTGGTCATTTTTGGGTCGTCCATCCTTTGTACCACCTCATTCCATTCCTGGGCATTTTATGTGAAGAATTCATCTTCGAACTTGTCGTGAGCGTACGGCCAGCAGGATGACACTTGTGAATCATGTTGAAAGACCACTCCCATTGCATCGTGCTTGTAGAATTGGCTCGTCAGGAATCTGAATTCAAGTTTTCTCAGCCCTTCATGTTTGGCTTAAGCAGTGTCCTTAACCAAGTAGAACCCTACAAGGAAACCATAGGGTATGAAGGCTTGTTTCTTGTCCTTGACCAAGGTGGCATTGTATCCCTGTAAGATGGTTTGATAACATATTTCTACTACCACAAGTCAGTCTAGGACATGAGATGGTAGGATATATTGTGCTCTAGTGGCCCCGAACACCCTGATGTAGGTGTCGCACTCGTCCAAGTACCAATGGCCTACCTTGGATATCATTTTCTTGGCCGGAACAAATAGTCTTGGTAATTCCTTCTTAGAAAGAATAAAATGAATTCATCGCATATGAGGGAGTAAGACTTCTTATAACTATTTTCCCATAGCACACTAAAGTAGACGTGGACTGGGAGCTCTGCAACATGTCATCTTAGATTCATGCTGGCAAAGATCTTTTTGGCACACATGACATCGAGCAAGTATTAATCCATGTAGAAATTTGGTGTCTCTCCTTCCTTTGGTGCCTAGGCCTGTTGCACATAGATGCTCAGTTGTTTAGAAATTATTGCTCCACACTTGAAACCTCTCCCAGAGAACGTCACTGTGTAAGCCAAGGGAATCCATGCCTCTAAAAATCTGGAGCAGTTCTTCTCTCCATATAATCGGTAGATCAGATCCATCAAATAGATGTATGGCTCCCTTAAAGTGGCCATCCCATACCACTCACTGCTGTGGTTGGTGTACTTCTTGTCCTCCCTCCACCATGAGGCCATCACCTGGCTGGTGTCATGGCATCCATAGAACTTCACCATGAAGTTTGTGTTTAGTCGTTCCTCAAGGTCTCTAAGCTTGTAGTATTTATGAAATTCTACCGGTAGGAACACCCTGACACATCCACCATTGTCATCATTAATTAAACATTTATGCATGTCTATGTGGTTAATGAGCCATTTCAGGACCTCTATGCAGAGGAAAAAAGGGTTTCTTCTCCCCACCATGTGTAGATATGACTATTGGATGTTGGGGAACACCTGGTCATCAAATACCCTTACATCTGGATCACTGTGTGGGACATATTTTGGCTACTCCTCTCAGTTGAATTTGTTAAAGAGTTCTCCCCAATATGGGAGCGCCATCTTGGGCCCTGTGCTTGCCTCTATATCGCCAAAGGTTGAAGGTTGGATGAAAACCTTATTTGTTTTCGTCTTAATGACAAGTTCCAACCTCAGGGCATATTCCAGTTGTTTTTTGATTCCTAGCGAAGATCCTTCGCCTACTTCTGGTTCTTTCAACTTCGATGCCCTCAATGATCGTCTAGTGGTTGGATTTCTTGGCAGCATTGTTCCTGCAACTTAAAATAAAATTTTAGAGGCTGTGTAAAAAAAAAATGGATAAAAACATATAAATTATAGCCATGTGAAATTTACAGACTTGGATACATACCCGTGAATCTTGCTAAAACCTGGTTATTTTGATACTCACGGGATCTCTGCATCCTTCGAATTACTCTTCTTGCTCCTTCAGATGATCTGGAATTTCCTCGTGCGCAGAATAATTTTGTTTACAACGGCTCAAGAGAATTTAAACAAGGAAGAACTTACCATGTCGAATCAACTATTCAATTCGGGTTATGAGTGAAATTTTGACAAATGTATCGTCGAATATCTATAACTTAAATTCATCATGGGTTGATGGCAGAGGCGTGGGTGATGATGTGGTCTATCGATTATTTTAAACAATTTTTTGATTAGCGCATGAGGTAGTAACTAATGCGAGATTTGGTGTGAATTATCTACTTAAATGCTCAAAATTTGATCGTATCTAATGTTAAAACGTCACATCATGTCTCTCTCTCAGTGGGTGGATCAGGGATCGGGGATGTGCTATGAATGTTTTTGTTGATGTCTTTCAGCAACAAGCTCCGACATCGATCAATTTCACCGTATAATGTTATCATGGAAAAGTTGACTCAGAGGTGTGACTCGGACCTAGGGAACCAAGAATGACTCGGGATAAAACTAGACCATACAATCCTCCTTCCGGGTAAAGACATGTGGCATTGAAGATCGGTGACTTAATTAGCATGTATTAATCGAAGTTAGGACTTTCCTTAAGTTATTAATTTTAAAACAAACCTTATCTTTCCGATGTCAAAAAAATATCCAGGGTTGGCGATCGACGATAAACCTATCATGTTCTTTCTTCAGATTAGCTTCCTCGAAAAAGTCCTGATGTCGAAAATGCATTGGGGATTGGTTATTGGGAATAACCTTTAGCGTGGTAAGAATTTTTGTTGTGATCCTTTTAGGTTTTCCCTGATTCTGATAAGTGCATCGGGCATCAGCTATTAGTGATATCCTTTCTCTCTTTGTTAACATATATCCCCCTTGTATTTTACCGATGTCGAAGGGGAATCAACTATCGGTGATATCCTTCTGCAGGACTTTATGCAAAACAAAATATTCCTTTTTTCGATGTCGATGGAGATCGACGCTTGATGACTGAGGTTTCCCGAGTGGTTATTTTCCTTCTTTGAATTCATTCCGATGTCGAATATGAGCACGTCGAGAGAAGTGTTTTGGCTTTCGATTATTTATTCAAGTGTTAATTCCTTTTAAGTCACAAGGTTTCATAAGTTTAAACAAACCTGGATAGGTGATGAGAGTCATGAGAATAAGAAAAAACAAAACATTTCTCAAAATGAAGTCGAATCAGACAGTGCAAAAGATCAAGTGGTACCCAAAAAGAAAAAAATTGACAGAGGCTTTTTAGGGTGTTTTGAGTTCTCAACAGGACAAACTCCCAAATATGACGTGGTGGCCAAATGTCATATTGTTGACGTTTCATGGAAAGAAGGGTGACATGTGTCATGTGGAAATGGGAAAATGATGCAACTAAATGACCTAGAATGAGTGCCACATTTCATGATTGATGAGTGTGCCACATGTCTCAACTGATGGTTTCCACGTGCTTCGGGAGTTTTGGATTGTGAAGCATGAAGTTCTCCCAGAGTAGTACGGGCTCGAACTTCAGCAGTCGAGAGTTTCTGGATGTAAAGTATGAAAATATCCTGAAGTGATGATCTCGCGAAGTGATTAGCTAGTGCTTATCACTAATTAACTTGGGCTTAATCATTGTTTAACATAGTATACTTCGTGAGTTCGGCACTTCGGCGATCGAAACAATGACAAGTTTGAACGCTCGAACATCTAATTCATGGAGTGGCTTTCCTAATACCTTTGTCTAAATCCCGCATGATTCCGGACCCCTACATGGACGAGAGTCCTTGATCTGATTGACATGTTGTATCTTTACCATTGAAAAATTACCCTATCTTTTTGACAATCCAGGCCTGAAAATGACCACTCTAAATTGTTGTGTTTTTTTCCATGGGCATTTCCTATGCATACAAAAAGTCTTGGTCGACATGTTGTGAGCTTAATCAATGGAAAACATGATGACAAGAATTCTAAACCAAATACGACATGTAATTATCCTTCAAGAAACAAGAGAAACAAAAATGCGCGAAGACTCAATCAAGAAAGAAACAAATGAGAACCAAGTCACTTAATAATGGGAAACCAACTTAAACAACTAGAAGAAGAAAATTTGATTAAGGCATAGGGAAATGAGAGAGGAGGGGCAGGGGTGTAGACCTAGTTTACAACATTGTCTCTAACAGGGGATAGCACTTCCCTATGAGGTGATAAGAACAACAGATCGATGCCTTTGAAATTAATAACTTGCTCCCACCTTCCTTTTCTTACATATATTATGTATGCATACCATGTATCTCTGCAAATGTCTCTCAACCATGCATCTCTGAAAAATAACATTGAATCTAACCCCAATGCCTTTGTTGGGATATGGATTCTCTTCTTCAAACAAGCTACTGAAAACCAACACACTGAAAAACAATCTGTGAACTAAAAATTAAAAATTCTCAAACTATGAGTTTATTCTTGTTGATATTATGGTAGTTGGGGGAGGTATTTACCTCCACGTGTGAACCTGACAAGAATAAAAGACTCTGGGAAGCAAGAGAAGCCCTAATAAGTTTACTAATAAACCTAGGAGTCTTGTCAGCTCAAGAAGATAATTTATATTAGGTTATTAGCCTCCAAGAGAAGAAGTCGGCTAGAAATAATAATAATATACTGAACAGACACATATCCAAAAGGAGAAGTCAGCCCCAGCAAATATGGTAGAACCAATATAAATACAGGGTGCCAGTTCTCATTTGACAACATATCACAATTGCAGTTCCCAATTGGTGCGCACTGCAATTCCCAGTTTAGTGCGCACATGTGGAGGAGAGTTGCAGGTGCAGTTGTTGTAGCTAGTAGTTTCAGTGTTGGCTTGGATTATCTCTTGGCTAGGGTTTGGACTCTTTGATCAGCTATTGTTGGTGTGCTATCCTTGGAGGAAGATGCGCAACACCTTGTTTGGCTATCTAGCCTAGGGTTTACTTCCGGAGAAATTCTCATTCAAGGTTAAGGTGCTCAAAGGGTGGCTTCGGCCTATGGTTGGGTGACGAGGGTATCATCAATGGTAAAAAGAGAACACCATCTTCTATATTCTAACAGGTTATGGGCCCACACCTCCTTCACTCAGTCTAAACGCTGAAAGGAAACATAGTCTCTACGATATTTAGCTCGCTAAGGAACTGTCACTGGGGTTACTAGCAGAAGCAGCTTCCAAGAACTACAGCTAGGGTTACTAGCAGGTGCAGTTGTAGAAACCCTAAACCTCTTGTTGAAGCACCTTAAGTGAAGAGATTGACCCAATCTCCGGACAGATCAGTGTGCCCTAGCCTAGTGCATCTTTTGATACTCTCAGCAAGCCAAGACGTGAAGTTTAAATTTCTGGTCAAATCTAGGGTTTGACCAAGTCAATCAACCATGACGAACCTTATGAAGTTTGAGAAAAAGTTAGACGGAGCCTCTAACTTCAGAGCGTGGAAGACAAGGAATGAACTCATCCTTGCCAAGAATAAAGTGTTGGATATCGTGAAAGGAAATATCGTGAAGCCAGAGTTTGAAGAAGGAGAAGAGAAGGAACCGGAGAACGTTGTAGCTATGGAGAAGTTCAAAGATGTTGACATCAATGCCATGAGTATCATAGTGGATTCAATAAATACCACTTGATACCCTACATCTCCCATCTTGACTCATCGAAGAATATGTATGATTCCCTAACAAATCTCTTCTGAGTCGGAAACATTGGACAAGTTATGAGTCTGAAGAATGAGCTTCATGACATAAAGATGGAGGATGACAGCATAACATCATACTTTGTAAGGATATCCCAATTAAGATATCAACTACAAGATATTGAAGAGATCACTTTAGAGAAGGAATTGGTGAACATAGTACTCAATGGTCTTCCCAAGACATGGGATGCATTTGCCGCAAGCATGAACACAAAGAAGGAGTACCCGACATTTGAAGAACTTTGGACTTGCTGCGCCCAAGAAGAATCAAGGATCAATGAAAAAGAGAAACCCCGAAAGAAGTACGATGATCAAGCCTTCACAGCAAGATTCAAGAACTTCAGGAACAAAAAGAATTTTGGTTCAAGGAGGAAGCCAAATCAAGAGAAAGACATTTCAAAAGTACAATTCTTCAACTGTCAAAAGTACGATCACTACAAGAATCAGTGTCTCGAGCTAAAGAAAAGGAAGGAGAAACATGAAGCATCGATTTCCAAAAGAAAGGAACCTACAAATAAGACTAAGCAGGATGGAAGAGACTTCTTCTTCTAAAAAGGTAACAACACTCTTCTTCTTTCTTGTACATATCTTGTTTGCATCGTCTCTATACATATCTTGCATAGCTATAATGTGTTCCAAGAAGAACTATACCTATGGAAGAAAAAACAAGATGTAAATGGATATCATTAGATAATACACATGAAAGGATGAAATACAAATCATGTGGAAGCCATTAAGCCAAATCAATCATGAAAAGACTTAGAAGAAGCAAAGATAGAAAGAAGTCAGCAATCAAGAGAAAATTGGAAAAGGACTCATGACATATTGTAGAAAGACAACAAGACAAAAGTAAGAGAGCCAATTATACATTGCAGAAGACAATAAGGATGCATATGGAAGTGTGGACTCTGTTAGACAAGATATCCAAGTATATATTGTAGAAGACAATAAGGATGCAGATGGAAGCATGGACTTTGTTAGACGGAGGGAGCCGATTATATGCACTCTTACATGAAGCAAGGATTAGGAGGGAGATAATCCTATGACCCATTGAAGATGATGAAGTATGTATCCATGGTAGTAGCCATGAAATACAATACGTGTTCAGTTCAATCACAGAAGAAGACTTTTTCAAAGAGAAGCCTTAGAGTATTCCTGGTTGTCCATCCAGATCTGTGATTCTATGATGAAAAGAAGAAGTGGAATCTCTAGGGAATGGAATCTATAAGAAACTCCATGAACCTAAGAACTAAATAAAAACATGAATATTCCAAGAAAGAAAGAAAAATTAGAAAAACCAATCATAATATTAAGAATCAATAGCCTAATATGAACTCAATAAAAGAAATCAAGCAGAGGAACTGAAAGTCATGATGAAGAACAGTGTATGGAAGACTTATGAATGAAAACATTGCGATATCTAGAACCAGAAGATCTCCCAAATGGAGGGAGAAGACTATGATGATTACTTGTTCTAGTACACCAGACTTATCTCTACATAAGTCATTATATCATCCACAACATCCATGAGTCAGAATTCTACATCAAATGAATGCAAAGAATGTTCTCCAGAGAAATTGAATAAAGAGCATATGAAGAGAAATCTCAAGACTTTGAGGCATACCAAAAAGAGATTCATGTATGCAGATAGAAGAAGATAACTTGGTGGAGAACCTCCAGTGCACAGTAGAAGCGTGGTGAAGATTTCCTATAAATATGACTACTCAGTAGATCAGATCTCATGATGAAAGAAGAAGTGCCACATAAATATGTTCAAGTTTTCCAACTATGATATATTCTATTGTTCATATCTACATGAAGCCTTCACAATGTTCTAGAATAAAGTACATTTGAAATCAAGCATTACATTATCCATGATGAAGTCCAAAAAGGAGAAAATGGTTCTCCAATACATAACTCCACAGATGAGCAGATAAGAAGACATTTTGGTAAAGCTTCTATCCAAGATGAAAGAGTTTGCGTACTCAAGCTAGAGCTCGTGGAAACAACTCCCTTCTTATTGAAAAAGGAAGAAATGACTCTCCAAGTTAGGAGGGAGCACTGAAAACATTATTGAAGACATTCGTATTTAAAAATTGAAAAATAGTCCATCTTGGACAGATGCTTTCCTGTTCGGAAAGTGGATTGAGACTTCTGATGAACAGTCACTTTCCATTGTGGCTAACATTTGAAGTAGTCTTATTGTTGATGTATCATAGACAATGACTTCCCATTGTGGTTAACATGGGGAGTGGTCTAGGGCAGTCTCTCTTCTTGAGGGTTACTCAAGAAGACTAGCCCAGACAGGGATTTCTCATTGTGGTTAACATGAGGAATGGTTTGTTTTGGAGGTTTATGCAGGACAGTCTTTTCCTCTTGTGGTTAATGGAGGAAATGGTCTGGACAGTCATTCCTTAGGGTTATACATTATCTCCAGGGTGCACTTTGATTAGTGTAGGAGGAATGACCCAGGGTGGGGAATGGTCCAGGCTCAACAATCAAGGACAGACATTCCTTAGGGTTATACATTCTCTCCAAGGAGCACTTTGATTAGTGTAGGAGGAATGGCCCAGGGTGAGGAATAGTCCAGACTCAGACATTCCTTAGGGTTTATACATTCTGTCCAGGATGCACTTTGATTAGTGTAGGAAGAATGGCCCAAGGTGAGGAATGGTCCATGCTTAGAAATCAGAAACAATCTTTCTTCCTTGTTTGAGAAGAATAGGGAAGATAGCCCATTGCCGATGAGGGTAGATATTCTTTCAAATCTCAGAAACGTGAGTGAAATATTGGCCCAGATGATTCAGTTTATTTTTAACAATATTTTCTGTGCAGGATGGCATCAGATGATTGTTATGTTGACTACCTGTCTCCAGACAGTAGAGCTATACTACTATGGTGGATATGTTCTACTATTTTGAGGCAGATATTATTTCATATCTCACAGACATGAGTGAAAGATTGGCCCAGATAATTCAATTTATATCATAACATTGTTTCTGTGTAGGTTGCTATCAGATGTTTGTTATGAAGACAGTAGATATAGACTACTGTGGTGGATATGTTCCACTATTCCTGAGGCATATATTCTTTCAGAGCTCACAGATATGAGTGAAATATTGGCCCAGATGATTCAGTTTATATCATAACATTGTTTCTATGCAGGTTGTTATCATATGTTTGTTATGAAGACTGTATGAAAGTAGATGAAGACTATTGTGGTGGATATGTTTCATTGTTCGTAACTATATGTTGTTGATCAAGTACTTGTGTGTTACTTGGTGTGGTAGTGAACCATTGGATTATATTTATGTACTACTATGGATAGACACAGTTGTGTTCTATTTTTGTTATAATTGCCTTGAAGACTATCAGCAGTTTATTGGAAATAATCACCATCCAGACGAATGATGAACAGAGATTTTCTAGATGGAAATTGGTTCAGAGCATTTACTCCTCTAGATTATAAGAGTGGATCTTATATCACTCCATGGTGTGAGTGACTTATCCAGGATCATGTCTAATTACTCAGATGAAGTATGGTTTCAAGAGATGATGCAGCTGATGGTGATGGTGATGCTCATGATCTAGTCATAAGATAGTCTAGACGACTATATTGATGCTACCGGGTAAATGGTATGTTTTTGTGCTCAAGACCATTACCTATAATACCTAGCTAGCTAGGAGGGAGTGTTGATATTATGGTAGCTATGGGAGGTATTTACCTCCACGTGTGAACCTAACGAGAATAGAAGACTCTGGGAAGCAAGAGAAACCCTAATAAGTTGGCTAATAACCCTAGGAGTCTTGTCAGCTCAAGAAGATAATTTATATTAGGTTATTAGCCTCCAAGAGAAGAAGTCGGCCATAAATAATAATAATATACTGAATAGACACATATCCAAAAGGAGAAGTCGGCCCCAGCAAATCTGGCAGAACCAGTATAAATATAGGGCGCCAGTTCTCATTTGACAGCATCTCAGAATTGCAGTTCCTAGTTGGTGCGCACTGCAGTTCCCAGTTTGGTGTGCACATGTGGAGGAGAGTTGCAGGTGCAGCTGCTACAACTAGCAGTTTTAGTGTTGGCTTGGATTATCTCTTGGCTATGGTTTGGACTATCTGATCAGCTATTGTTGGTGCGCTATCCTTGGAGGATGATGTGTTACTCCTTGTTTGGCTATCTAGCCTAGGGTTTGCTTCTGGAGAAATTCTCAGTCAAGGTTAAGGTGCTCGGAGGGTGGCTTCGGCCTATGGTTGGGTGACAAGGGTATCGTCAATGGTAAAATGAGCACACCATCTTCTATATTATAACAATTCTCCTGCTACCTACTCTATTCAGCTGAAAACCAACTCAATCATGTGTAATTCCACTTCCAATGAAACCAAGAAAACATTTGACTAAGAATTGTAACTTTGTGCATGTCACTGTTTATAATAATACAAAGAGGATATATCAAATGTGACAAAAATTTGGTTGGCATCTGGTACTTATAGTTGCAAATGATGATCATGCTAAAACTTTCAACCTTTGGGATTTTGGAAAAATCAGAATCCATCCATCTCGCTATTGGATCTTGAAACTCATGAAAAGCCTCCAATTGGTTGAGAGAACAAATTTTTTGTTTTGTAATATATGCATTATAAAAAATACTGAGTTGCTCCTATCCTCATTGAAATGGCTCATGAAAGTCATGTGATTCACAACCATAAAGGGCAGTAAAATACTCATGATACTACTCATCTTGTTGTTTGAAATGAATGGGTATGTCTTCTTCATTGCTGGTTTTTCCTCGTTCTAGCTCCAGCATGCCACCTTCAGACTTATAGATTTCATGTTGCTCAAAAATTTCAGAAGGAAGGGGAAAATTTTTCTCATGACCTTCAACATCACTTTCCTCATAGTTAATAAAATCTTTATGAGAACATAGAAAAATAGATTTATCATAACAACAACTAACCAAGTCACCTAGAATAATGAAAGATCTTTCCAAAGCCTTGTTATCATCATTTTCATCATTAATGTAATTCCCAACATCATCTTTTTGAATAAAAGGATCAGAAGAAGACTCATATGTAATTGAATCTTCCTCCACTTCCTCAACGGAAAAATCCTTTTTATTTTTACTAACAGAAGAACTAATAAGTGACTGTCGAATATGAGATCCAAATTCTTCACAACAGTTTTCAAAAAGTAAATCAGCTGGAAAAAACCTTTTACAATGCTTACTGAATGCAACATAGAATTGTTCCAGGGAGGAGATGCTAGCAGAGGGCAAGGATCGATACCACTCATGAGCATCATCCTCTAATGAGTACATGAACATCTTCATTAATACATCCTCATGATGTATTCCCCACTGATGCATGAGTTCATGAAACTCAAGGAAATGCTCAACAGGGTTATCATCTCTATGTTCTCTAAATCTGGGAAACAAATCACCACACTCATCTATAGTAGGAACAACATTTGGACAACCAGGAACAACAAATAAATTTAAAGGAGCAAACCTCCAAGCCAAGATGGCTTCCATCTGAAAATATGACTTCTTAAAACTGTGGAGTCACCACTGGATTCTTTAACCATGGAGTCACCAGGTGAATGATATGTAGTCTGAATGTGTCTGTTATTTTTTCACCATCAAAGATTAGATCTGATCATTGTATTTATCCCAAGGAAAGATATCTCGTTACTCCATTCCCCGACAACGACGCCAGAATATGTCGGTCCTAAATTCTACACCTGACTGCTAAGGGAAAAGTTAGGTCACCTCAAGTTTAGAATATTTGATTTTAAATTTTGTTGGTCAATTGGAGGGTTGTTTTACCAAGACAGTAACATGGTTAGGTTGGAAAACTTGACACGGAGGAGGGTTCTACTTAGTTGGTGGCACACAAATGACAAACAAGTGAAATAATAATAAAAAAAGGGAAACAACAAAGCACTCAATGAATAATTTGCTACAAGAAGTTTAATACTTAAAATACCATTTCAAGGCATTAAACATGTATCACAAACACAATTACTCCCTCAGGTTGCAATAAAAATGAATCTTCACCAAGAATTAGTTGTTTTCACATGTTGCATATCAATAAAGACAAGTTATACAATAGCCGAAGGAAATGAAATGTACTTTGCACAGATCAAAAATTGCATTCAAGATAAGATAAAAACACATGAAGTGTAATATCCCTAAGGCCAAACCCAATTGTAAATGTAAATGAAAATGTACTTAAGTTGGTGAGTTGTCCAACATCATTTTGTATGAACCTTTCATGGCATAGTGCACGCATGTATTGCGCAGTGAAATGATGAAGTGTACATATTCCAGGATACTAGGCGCAGCATCTTAAGTGCGTGTGATTGTGAGGCCAGCGAGCCTTTGTGTATATGTTTCATTTTATAGGTTGATGAGCCAATTATTATAAGTTAGGATGCTTGTGTTTTGATTAGGCCGGAGAGCCTAGATGTTAAAGGCCAGTGCGCCTACTTTTGTATATGTCTCATAATTAATATAAAATTCATCGTTTCCGCCATACAGACCACGATAAAAGAGATGGGGGACTAAACTCCACTAGTTAGGGAAAGGGAGGGGCCTAAAATTTAAGGAAAAGGGATAATCTAGGGAGCTTAAGACAAAAAGGAATATTATATTAATATTTCTTAAATATAAAGTATGGATAATCATTTTATCCTAAGTTATAAATTTGGGGACAAGTGGGGCCAAAGTAGCTCCCAACATGACAAGTGTCAAGTTGGGGACATGCATACATATTGTTGGGACTTAGTTCATTTTCCCATATTTTCCATCATGCAGTCATCCAATCAATCATCCATGAGCATGCACACACCCATTGAGCTATCCTTTGTATCTTCATGAATGTACTTGAACCTGTATCCATAGCCATTTTTGTGTTGGTGTATATGGTTAGCTTGGGAGCTGGACTGAAGAAGCAGGTTGTCAGGCCCATGGGATACTGAAGAGGCACATTGTCAGGCCCGTGAGAAATTATCTGGGTGAGAGAATTGTTGGGAATTGATTTCTTGAAGGTGCTAAACTGTAGCTACAGTGATCTAAGTCTTCATGTCTTGCCTATTGCTAAATCCCAGAAAGGAAGTGGGGCAGTCGAAGGACTGTTGAGCAGAGAATGGACACACTTCTTGGGTGAGACAGGCATGTGGGGGATGAGGGACTGTAGGTTGTTAGTTTGAGTTGGCACCTAAGATGGAGTCTTTCCTATTGTCTATGAGCCTTTAGCTTGGTTAGGAATCCCTTTACCTGGGTGGATTTTAGTCCCATCTCGGGGGTGACTCACTATTGAGAGTGTTCAACAGTGTGGTCTAAGGTTGGGAGGTTCGTGGAAGGTCTGCACACAGTTGGTGACATTCTTACCAAGATAAGTGCCAATTGTGTGATAAATTTACATGTTACATTATTATTTATGTGCTTATTTCTATGGGTTATCATATGTGCAGTTATAACTGTGTTAATTTTTATGGGTATTTCTTATATATCCTACATATATATGTTTACTATAATTCAGTGTGAACCAGTGAATTTACATATGTATTTGTGTGTTTACATTTTTATATATAAAGCTTCTGTAAGAGTCTTGTGTGTGTATATTTTAATTGCATGCAATTCAAAAAATTTAAGTGGCATAGCTCAGTTGGATGTTGGGTATGTTATAGTATGTTTAGAGGAGAGAATAGTAAGAGTTCTCTGGCGTAGCATGGCCCAACATGGATGGTTGGGGATGTTACAATATGGTATTAGAGATTTAGTTTTAAACACTGAGCCTGGATGGGCTAAGCAAGTTGAGTTGAAGTGAAATTTCATAGAGAATTTATTTTGAAGTGGCCAAATTTCAAGTTACAGAGCGTCCATGGTAAAAAGTAACAACAACTAGGCGGAATTTGGGAAAAGCCCCAATTTCTATTGTTAAATTCATTGGAAAATGGAGAAATTCAGCTAAGTGATGAGATATTATTGTTTTAATATATGTTCTAGCAAATTCAGATCTAGAATGGGTCGAATTTGAAGTTACAGTGAAGCCATGATAGATGGAGCGAATTGAGTGGTTAAAATTCTCAATTCGCGAATTGATTTTGGATAAATTCATTCCAAAAATGTCAACTCACAAAAATTTATTGTTGTATATGTAGATTTGGTGTTATCGGGGTGAAATTGAACAAATTCATGGCTATAGAATGTCTATAGTAAATTGGGGAAAAAGTTAAGAAAAAGCCCCAATTTCTGCAACGGAATTCATGAGGAATTGTTGCGCATAAAAGTGAATGTGCGCAAGTGGGCACGCTAAAAATGCATGATGCGCAGTGAAAATCTTGTGATAGGTAAAATTCGGCACTGCGCACCAAGATATCGGCGTGCTGGTGCATGCGCTAAATTTAGGTGATGCACGGAAAAATGTTAGTGTGTAGGTCTACGCACTAAATTTCGGCATCGCACGGAAAATGTTGGTGTATAGGACCTTGTAATAAATTTAACATTGTGCAGTGTACACACACATAATAATGATGTGTGTGGTGTGTGCAGTGTTGGTAGAGCGCAAATAAACTTTGTTGGTGTGTGCGCAATGTGGGTATATGTTGTCACGCGATAGTTTAGTTAATGGTGCTCGCAGAGTATTGGTGCGTGGTGGGGGCATACTAAACTTTGGCATGGTGCAGTGCATAGATTATAATGCACACATAATATCAAAGCGCAATACAAAAAGTGTGTTCAACAAATAATAGTGCAAGAACCAAAACTGTGTGTGGTGGATATTGGCGCGCGACATAAAAGTAGTGCGCGCAAGTCATTGGCGCAACAGAGAAGTGATACACAGTGGTTTTAAAGTGCGCTAAGAATGATTTACCTTGTTTTTTTGTTGTGCATGGTAAATATGGGTTAAAGGTTGAAATTTGTGTGCGCGAAGTGGTTTGAAGGGTGCACAACAACAGAAAAGAAGTGATTTTCTGCGACGTTTTATATCATTTGAACGTCATCTTTTTATAGTGTTTTTGAGGCCGTTAAGAGAATTTTAGAAACTCAAAAACCACGAGACAGAGGTGTAACATAGGCACACCATGTCTCTACATATCAAATAAAAGAGCTCGGAGAGAGGTTTCTAATGGTGTAAACCGTTCATCAAACGGAGCTTGTATGAGAAAGTTACAACACAAACAGTGGAGGGTAAATTTTAAGACCCATCTAACTTCAAAGGGCCATAATGTTCTGCTCTAGAATCAGATTGAGGTGAAAGAGTAGTCAATGAAAAGATATTGAGCCATATCAAACATTCCAAGAGATGAATTAAAAATTTTGGCATGTTAAAAGTGTTAATATGGAAAATAAAATACCTATAGCATACCAGTTACAATATGGTATTTTGGCCTAAAACTTCAGTCGGCTGTAAATAGCAGACTGGAACTCAGAAAAGGGTGAAAATTGGACAGAGTGTACATAATATGTATATTAATAAACCCAATTTATATCCTATGAAAAATACAATGGAGTAGGTGCGAAATTTCATATTTACAGCGCAAAGTTGCGCCAAGTTGAAAAATGAACAGAAAAATTAATGGGCAATTTTTAAATAACCATAACTTTCTACTCAAGACTCAAAATTGAGCATGGGAACAAGTGTTGGAAAGGTCTTGAATAGTAGAATATAATTATCCACCCAGAAAATTGATCAAGGCATTCAATTTTTCTATAAATCATAAGAAAGAGTTCTGATATATTATTGAACCAAAATGGTTCAGATTTTCATGAAAATGTTGAAATAGTTAGCCTGACAAAGTTTTGTTGGCTTCACATTTTGCAAAGTTAACAACAATTAGATCAGATCAAGATCAGCACAGATTCCAAAGGAATGGAAGAGGCACATGGGACTTACAGTCAGGAGGATGAGATCAGAGGGATGGATTTCCATTTGGGCATTGAAGGAACAAACTCTAATGGACATGGAGATGAAAGGAATGAAAACATGAATATGGAAGAGACCATTAAAAATTTGCAGAAGGATGTCTAAAGCCATAAAGTTGATAATGAAAGGATTATGAAAGAAAATGAGCAGCAGGATGACTTCAACATGAAGTTAATGAAGAGCTTGAACAAAATAGAAAATAAATTGGATAAGGAAAGTGGCTCAAGCAAATCAGGAAGTCACGGACCTTCTGATGAGAAAAGAAAAGCAAGAAGTGTTAGAAGACATCACCATCACTCCTTGAGGCATTCCAATAAGAGAGCGGGTAGAATCTCAAGTCCATCCCCTGTCAAAATTCATAAGAGGTCTGGGGTGGATGAGCTACGAGGATAAATGAACAAAATCAAACCTCCTACATTTGATGGTGAGCACAAGAAGGACGAATATTCAAAGACATGGTTGTTGGGCATGAGAAATTATTTTCAATTGCATAATTATTCTTCTCATGCAGAAGGTAGAATTGCTATCTATCAACTCAAGGGAAAGGCATCCATGTGGTGGGATCAACTTGTGAAGGTGCAAACCATTAAAGAGAAAAGTGTCACTTGGAGGGAATTCAAGAAGTATTTTGAGAAGAAATACTTGACTAAGAGATACTATGACAAGAAAATGAAAGAGTTATTTGAACGCAATCTTTGGAGTATGGAAATTGATGAATATGAAAGAAGGTTTTTAGAACTATTGAAGTATGTCTCTTTCATCAAGGATGAGACAGTTAAGATTCAAAGGTATTTGAGTGGATTACCATCATTCATCAGTGACACAATACAATATGATGATCCCAAGACATTGGAGGAGACCATAAGGCGAGCTAAATGCCTACATGATCAGAAAAAAGCAATGCCAACTTTCCAAAAAGCTTGGGAAGACAAAAAGAAATTCAAGGTGGATCAGAGGAAGAAGGGATCTAAGCCACCATTCTTTAGAAATAATCCACAGGGACAAAAAACTCCTAGAGATCCTGGAGTGATTGAAACAAGGGGTCAAAGACCAAGGCAGCCACCTATTCGATGTTGAGGTTGTAAAGGGGATCATATGTTCAGAGATTGTCCTCACAAAGGTGAAAAAGGGAGAACTGTTCACAATGTACAGCAAGCTGAAACAGTGGAGAACATGAGCAGAAATGTACCAAGGATCTATGTAGCATTGGAAAATAGGCAAGCAAAGTATCAGTCACATATGATTGAAGTGGAAGGTATGATCAACAACCAAATCATTGCTATTTTAATTGATTCGTGAGCTAGTCATAGTTATATAGATCCTAAGATGGTGGAAAGTTTACATTTGCCAAGAAGAAAGCATGGGAAATCTTGGTTGGTGTAGCTGGCTATAGGAACCAAAAGAAATTTTAATGAGATGGTTAAGTCATGTCTTATGTACATGAATGGACTGAACACTAGGGCAGATTTGAACATCTTGCCTTTAGGTTCCTATGACTGTCTAATTGGGATGGATTGGTTGTACCAACATCATGCAATCTGTAATGTCCCCCACCTCTTAGAGAGGTAATGAGGAGACTTAGTGGCCTGGGCACCCCCACTAGGTCATAGTCTCACACTGAAAGGGGGGAAAAGTCAAGAAGTTAAAAGTTATATTTTTAAGTTGACTTAAGAAAGGAAAAGGAAAGGAGTAAAAGATAA
>JZKD02S2316805.1:59566-69734 GCA_000966675.3 Picea glauca | reverse complement strand
GTTTGGGTTTCCAGGTGAAAAATCTTTGTGTAATGTTTGTATTTGCCATTGTATCTTTTCTGTTCTTTTCTGAATATCAGTTTTCAGTAGATATTGTACAAGGTTAGAATTTACATTTATCAGCCTCAACGTTATTACCTCTAAGGACATGAAAAACATTTACCTTCAAGGTCCTAGAGAAGAGGCGGATTCTATCTATGAACCTTTTTAGACTCGTATTTTTTGGATCGGAACCCAGGATCATCATTCTTATGATATTCTTCGAATCTCCTACTATGTTCATAGTTAGAATTTTTCATTGTTTTTCCAATTGAATACCTTTTATAAGGGCATAAGCTTCATCTTTATTGTTGGTTTTCTTCCATATATTCCAGTAAAATTTTGGGATTATTTGTCCTCCAGGTTCGAAGAGAACTCGCACCTGCCTCCCCTGGGTTTCCTTTAAAATATCCATCAAATCACAGAGTGTGTTTTGGTTAACTTAGGATCCAATGGTCAAATTTGAAGGAAGAAGAATGAATCTAGCAGCAATATCGTTGAAAATAATAGGAACTAAGTGAAGGATGAAGATTGAATTTCGAGATCCAATCTTTCTCAGAAGTGTTCCAATTATTCAGATCCTCTATGCTGAGTTTTTTTATGTTCATTACCTATATCAATTGGGCTATTTCCTTACTAATTGCAACAATTTGAGATTGATACCTTTTATCCTGAAATATCAATCTATTCCTGGCTAGCCAAATATGCCAGTACACAAATTTGGGAAGGGATTTTCACAACCTTTTGAAAATGGGCTTTACATGAAAGAATCATTGGTAATATCTTTCCGAATGCCCCGAACAAGAACTATAATTAGAGGGCCATCTTACCTGGTGGGTCATTTCTATATACATTGATTCTTGGACTTTTGAAGAGAAGGAACACTCCCAAAAGAGTTGTTGTCTTGATTCCTGATTTCTTTGGAAGAGAGCACGTGTGAAAGGACCGTGGAGTCCTCTTTTCATCAAATTTTCTCTCGTTAATATTTTTCCAGGAGATAGAATCCATATGAAGATGTTTATTTTAAGGAGGGAATCTGAATTCCATATTTTTTCCATCTAGCTGAATTGAGGAGATTCCATGAGTTGGCAAGTAAGGTTTTGTATCCTTGTTTCACTATGTATCCAGTAGGTCCCCATCCATGACTATCCTGGATGTCACGATGTATAGGGGATTCCCCTTTGAGAAGACAAAACAACAGATGTGCTTGGCTCTTCAAATGGATGAGGAAGTCGCCTAGTCTCCATTCCTTCCAAGAGCCATCTTTGTTCCAATAAGAGATATCAAAAAGAGTAGTTTTGTGCTTTGAAAACATCCATCATTTCAAATTGACAATCTCTTCTTCTCAGGATATGAGACCGGATCCCAAGAGGGTAAATTGCCAGAGCCTAATCAGTTTTTCATTTCCTATAATCCATGAGAGGTTTTCTTTAAAAAGGGAATTGAGGCTCGAAATTTTTTCCAAATCTATGAACTAGGCTGACTTTCTGAGATAGCGTCCAAGCATATTTTTCTGGCACCCAAGTTGTATTTTTTTATTATGGTTGATTTCCACCATTCCTTTCAACCTGTCATTAGTCTCCAAAGTGTCTTGGCTCCCATATCTCTATTAACCACTTTGGGATCTTTGATTCCAAGCCCCCCACTAGCTTTAGGAGAGGAGACTATATTATAGTTTACTAAGTGAAATTTTTTGGTGTTGGACTTTCCTCCTTGCCAGAGAAATTTTTTAATGAGTTGAGCCATATCTTTCATAGCACCCTTGAGTTCCAAGAGGAAAGAGAATTGAAAGAGGGGAAAAGAGGATAGAAATTATTTAATTAAAACCACATGCCCAGCTAGATTGAGCCACCTTTCCCCCAAGAATCCATCTTTTCTCTGATTTTTTGAAGAATAATTTTCCAATATTCTCCTGGAAGCGACTTTAAGCACATAGGGAGGCCAAGGGACTTAAAGGTTTTCCAATAAAATTAGATAGAAAAAACAAGGATTTGAGAAATACCTATAAGGCTGTGATCTGAGACATTCTACAAATAGATTTGTCTTTTGACCTTATTTAGAATGTTGATGAATGCATCTATGTGAGACATTCTCCATCTTACAAACCTATGAGGTGTGGATCATTGCAACTAAGTGAGTCTTTCTCTCAGCTTACAAACCTGAGAGAAATACCCTAAGAATGGTACGTGGTTTCTGCCTGAGACGGAGCTAGGAACATAGAGATGACCTCCTCCATTCAGAGAGTGAGAAGAACTCCAAATTATTATCCAGTGGGAAAGGCAATCTGTTGAGTTAGACGTGCCTGTGGCTGAGCACAAGGTGAACGTGTGAAATTCCAAAGTGTTGGGTGCATCATCATGCGAACATAAATTAAGATGATGTATTAGCCTCCTCTGAGCATCATAGTTGATGAGAAAACTCTAGATGATTCTCCTGTTTGAGGCAGTAAGAAATAATATATGTAGAGTGGATGTGCCTATGGATGAGCACATGTGAACATGTGAAGATCGGGTTCCTCTGTGTAATGCAGTGAACCAGAGATATGACATCCCTATGGATGTGCCCCTAGTGGATGAGCAGTATTGGGTGTATCATATCCTTTTCTATATATTTTTCAAGAGTCATACATGCATGTAACCCTAATAGTTATGTAAAGGGTACAGGTTGGCCCCACCTTAATATGAGTAATAATAAATGTAAAGGATAATTGATCTGGATAATATTAATTATAATAATGATAATGATAATATGACTTAGAAAAGGTCGTCCCTATTGAGCCAATACACACTTCAGTTGATAGGACAACTCTAATATAAGTAAAGGAATATTCTTGATGGTGGAAACATATCCTTCTTGTGTGTTTTGGAAATTTTAGCAAGTACACTTCTTTGGTAAAAGGTGTGCACCTCTCCTGGGTGCTAGAGTTATAGGGTTTGAGCACCCTCTTGTGTACTAGGTATTTCTTGGTGGTGAAGGTATTTATCTTGAAGAATAAAGAAAATTATTTGGTTGGGTTTTCTTCCCTTTTTGAGAAGGGTTTCCCAGGATACATTTTGTGTTCTTGTGTATGGTGCTTCTTCTTGTGATCTTGGTTGTTGCAACATTTATGGTTATGGTTAAATGACAAAATGGAATGAACTTCATGATTAACATAACATATTAAAAAATAAACATGGTATCAGAGCATAGGTCTTGAATAAACCATTGCTCAAGCATCTACTAGTCTCCTCTCTTCTCTACAGAGCCGTATGACCCTCCTAGGGTTTTCAGAAAATCTGTACTGCCTTCCTTTATGAGGTGTTTCATTCCTTAAACACTTGAAAGTTGGGGATAATTTTGGCATAGGAAAGTACGGCCTCCTCCAGTGCATATCTAGAGACTCTCAGAGTGACATTATGAGCATTATGAAATTTTGGCCCTGGGGTTTCGCCAATTTCTGCAGAAATTTCAGAATTAGGGTTTCGCCAATTTCTGCAGAAATTTCAGAATTAGGGTTTCTACAAACTCATTGAAGGAGATCTTCAACTCACCAGTGCTCTCCTATCTTTCAAAGGCTTATTGTTTGTATTCATAAGTCAAATAAAACCTAAAAGTGCTAGCCTAGCCTAGCCGTTAGGTTTTCTAGCCTAGTTGACAAAGGGTTGTGAAGAATCTAAAATTATGATGAACAAAAACTATGGTGGAAGATAAGCTTGATGAATCAAGAAACTTCAAAGTTCTTGAAAGACAAGACTTCATAGGAAGACTCATTGTGGGTAATACAAAAGGGTTTACCAGAGATAGCTATCAATGAATGGAAGGAAGATGATGTTAGGACAAGGAATCCAATCACCTACTCAAAACCCTTAAATTGAAGGGTCGGATTCAAAATAACAAAGATGAAAAAAGGTGACATCGTGACTATCTTCTTCATAAAGATCTCAGAGGATAGAGATCATCCAAGATCCATTAGAGAAATCATATCAGCATCCTCAGATAGGTTAACAAGAAAATGAAGATGTTTATCCTTCAAAGGGAGCCACTTGACTCAAAAGGAGTCAAAACTATTTGAGAAAGAGGAAGAATAGAACCATCATTGAGGAAACCAATGAAATAATGCATGATCAGAATCCTTCTATGATTCTATGGGAATAAACATGCATGAAACAATATATGTTTAGAACAAGATTCTTCTCCAGACTTTGAAAAACAAAACTCTCGAAGAAGCCTCCACTAGAGTGAAGCCTGAGATTGAACACTTCAGGATATTTGGGTGCCTAGTGTATTTTCATGTACCCAAAAAGAAGAAGTCCAAGCTATATCCCTTAGAAAGAAAGGATGTAGTGAATCTTAAAAGACATTCCAGATCGATATCCCTAGTCAGAGACAAATTGAGATAAGAAAAAATGTTTTCCTTGAAGAAGATATAGTCTTTCAAAGACCCAGAGAATCTCAGATGGAGATTGATAGTGAGACAATACCTTCTCCTCTTTCATCAATCCAGAGGGAGATAGACATTATTCCAGTTGATCCAGTTTCTCCAGTTGATATGATCAGATATATTGTAGTAGGGCATAAAAGGCCTACCTAGACTCATTCTGCAAGAGGCAGAGAAACATACAATCCTCTCAAGGCACATCCTGAGAAAGAGAAAGAGATTTCAAGCTATCCTTCAATCATGAGCCACTTCATTGATGTTGAGCATCCTTGTCTTAGATAAGCAACAAGAGAACAGGGATGAAAATATGCCATAACAGAAGAATACCAATATATCTTAAAGAATGATGTATAAGATATTATTCAGGGACTAGAAGGGAAGTTTGTGGTAACTTCCAAGTGGATCTATAAGATCACACATGCAGCTAATGGAAGTGTCGAGAAATACAGAATGAGATATATAGCCAGAGGTTTATCATAAACAGAGGGAGTTGTCTATGATGAGACACTTGACCTAGTGAACCCGATACACTTCCATCTGTACTACCATCCATGAGTTGGAAACTATATCAAATAGATAGATTCTTGATGAGTTTGGATTTCAGCAAGAGTGTTTCTTATCAAAACCTATATCATTACAGTGTTGGTGATGATATCCTGATCCTGATGACTTATTCAGAAAATGTTGTTGTTGGATACAAGTAATCCTTGACTTCTGAATTCGAGATGAAGAATCTGAGTATGATGCACTACTTCTTGGGACAAGAAGTATGACAGAGGATCGATAAGATTTTGCTGAGTCAAGGAAAATATATAGTGAAAATATTAAAGAAGTTCAGTATGACAGAATGGAAAATCCACCGTGATGGATTTAAAGAAGAAGATTGATGACGATTTAGACGAGACTAATCCACAGTTGATTGGGTAACTAATGTATCTGGTTAACACCAGACTTGATTCATGCCATGCAATGAATGTGCCTAGTCATTTCATGAGTCAACCAAGACTGACTCACTAGACAACAGCAAAACATGTATTGATATATGTACGAGGCATAACTGGATATGGCCTGAGATATGTCTCCAGTATGAACTTTATTTTGCAAGATATGTTGATTCAGATTGAGCAGAAAGTACATTGAATCGAAAAATCACATCCAACTGATGTTCTATCGTGAAGTTTTCCATGGTTTCCTAATGTAGAAGGAAACAAAACTATGTAGCCTTGAGTACCATAGAGACAGAGTATATAGCATCGAGTGTGCGAAGAAATGTGGCTTCACAAGATTCTGACAGATTTACTTGACCATGAGATGGATCCTATGATGATAACCAAGAACCGTGGGTAAAGCTCCTTAAGAACCCAGTGTTTCTTGATGAATCAAAATACAATGAGATGAAATTTCCTTATATTATAGATATGATGCAGAGGAACATCATACAAATGCAGTACTTTCCTACACATGAGAAGATTGCAGATATCTTCACCAAATTAATTTCGTGAAGAATAACTCCCTAGTTGAGAGGGAGTGTCGATAACTCCAGCCAAGACAAAATTCAAAATACATCTGTGTGAGACTTGGAATGAAAAATAATGCCTCCCTAGCTGAGAGTGAGTGTTTATGAATGCAACTAAGTGAGACATTCTCCAGCTTACAAACCTGTGAGGTGTGGATCATTGCATCTATGTGAGTCTTTCTCTTAGCTTACAAACCTGAGAGAAAGCCCCTAAGAAGGGTGTGTGGTTCCTGCTTGAGACAAAGCTAGGAATGTAGAGATGACCTCCTCCATTCAGAGAGTGAGAAGAACTCCAGATGATTATGCAGTGGAAAAGGCAATCTGTTGAGCTAGACATGCCTGTGGTTGAGCACAAGGTGAACATGTGAAATCTCAAAGTGTTGGGTGCATCATCATGTGAACAGAAATGAAGATGATGTATTAGCCTCCTCTAAGCAGCAGAGTTGACAAGAAGACTCCAGATGATTCTCCTGTGTGAGACAGTGAGAAATAAGATCTGTAGAGTGGACGTGCCTGTGGACAAGCACAGGTGAACATGTGAAGATCTGGTTCCTCTGTGTAATGCAGTGAACTAGAGATATGACATCCCTATGAATGTGCCCCTAGTGGATGAGCACTAGTGGGTGTATCAAATCCTTTTCTATATATTGTTCAAGAGTCAAACCTGCATATAACCCTAATTGTTATGTAAAGGGTACAGATCGGCCCCACCTTAATATGAGTAATAATAAATGTAAAAGATAATTAATCTGGATAATATTAATTATAATAATAATAATAATATGACTTAGAAAATTTCGGCCCTGTTGAGCCAATAGACACTTCAGTTGATAGGACAAGTCTAATATAATTAAAGGAAGATTCCCCATTATGGAAACATATCCTTCTTGTGTGTTTTGGAAATTTTAGTGAGTACACTTCTTTGGTAAAAGGTGTTCACCTCTCTTGGGCACTAGAGTTATAGAGTTTGATCACCCTCTTGTGTGCTAGGTATTTCTTGGTGGTGAAGGTCTTTCTCTTGAAGAATATAGCAAAGGAGTTGGTTGGGTTTTCTTCCCTTGTTGAGACGGGTTTCCCAGGATACATTTTGTGTTCTTGTGCATGGTGCTTCTTCTTGTGATCTTGGTTGCTACAACATTTATGGTTATGGTTAAATGACAAAATGGAATGAACTTCATGCTTAATCTAACATATTGAAAAATCAACACAAAAGACCTCTTGAAGCTAAGAGGAATAATTCCATGACCTACTTTATTCTTCTTTCCATGACTTTAGAGGCTCCACTTAATAAGATCATATCATCAACGAATTGGGAGTGATTGATTCTCTTTACCCCTTGAGCTATTTTGAGACCTGGAATTGTTCCATTTGTGCATTCCAATTCTAGTCTTATGTTAAGATATTATGCCATGAGAACATATAAAAGGGGGCAAAGAGGGAATCCATGTATTAAACCTCTGGAGGCCTTAAAGAAGGAGGTTGGTCTTCCATTTATGAGGGGGGTGATCCAAGGTTTAGAAATGAAGGACCCGATGCAAGAAAGGAACTCTTGGTTGAATCCAAACCTCTACATCACTTTGATAAGAAATTCATTCTCTACTCTATTGAAATCATTTACCATATCAAATTTAATTGCCATACCTAATTCACCTCGGGAGTTGCTTGAATGGATTGCTTCCCGCACTAGGATGAAGTTGTCCCAAATTTGTTTGATTGCCACAAAGCCTCCTTGATTGGAGAGAATTAGAGATCCAAGAAGAGGAGTCAGTGGATTAGCAACAATTTTAGCCATAATTTTATAAGAAATATTACAGAGAGAGATAGGTCTGAATCTGTCAAGAGAGGTCGCTCCAATTTCTTTCAGGTTGAATGCTAAAAAACAAAAGTTGGTAGCACCTCCCATTCTTTTTTATTTGTGCACATATCTTATTATTCTGTAAAGTCTACTTTGATTGTGGTCCAACATGAAGTGAAGAGTAAACCCATCCGGGGTTGGAGCTTTCTCCAGATGGAATTGATTGATTGTTTTTAGGATTTCCTCTTCTTCGATTTGTTTATTAAGCTTGTGATTGTCTTCTTCAGATATTTTAATTGGAATGCAAGTGAGGAGAGAGTCACTTAATTCTTCCTCTGAATTTTTTCTCTGATGTGTACAACTTAGGGAAGTGCCTTATGGATTGCTTCTTTATTTGTTCAAAATATTTTATGATGTCGCCCCTTTGATTTTTTATTTCTGAAATTTGATTTGTCCACTATCTTGCTTTTGTTTGTCTATGAAATAAAGAAGTATTTAGATCTCTTGCTTGCATCCATAAGATTCTAGATTTTAATCTCCAAGTGATTTCTTCTTCTTTTAAAGCTTGAATTTTATCCTTTTGTGCCTTTTGTTCGAACATTATTTGGCTTTGCTAAACTTTGTTTGTCTCAAGATCCCCTTGAATTTTTTCTAGTTGTAGATTTTTTCCATGACCTTGAGCTGGAGTGGCCTCGAGGAGAGTTTTTCCCAAGATTTGAGAGTCTCTTTGATCAAATTCAATTTCTTCTCCCAAATAAACACATGGGATTCAGTGATCCATTCATTCCAGATTCGCAAAACAATGGGGAAAAAATCTAACCAATCCATCCACAGGGGATTAAATCTTAAAGGAATGGGCCTCCAATTGTTTTGTGTTTCAAAAACTAGCGAGATAGATTAGTGATCCGAGCCTGCCCAAGGAAGGATCATTGAAGAGGTTGACTCTGGAAGTGTAAGAAAGGAACTATTTATTAGAAAGTGATCAAGCCTGGCAGCAATATGGCCTAGCCCTTCTCTTTTATTATTCCAAGTAAATTGGCCTTTGGAAGGGGGAACATCGAAGAGATCTAGATCCGATATAAGATTGTCCATTTTTTCCCTATATTGATCTCTCACTATGGATCCTTCTCGTTTTTCTTTTAGGCCTCTTGTAGTATTAAAATCTCCTGCTATAATCATATTTTGGGGGAGATTTTCATTTGCTAAATCTAGGAGGGATCCCCAACATTATGCTTTTTCCATGTAATTATTTGGCATATAAACATTGATAATTGTGTAGATATTACATGTGGAATTCCTAGAGAGAGAAGCTATCATCCAGAAATGAGATTGTAGATGATCCTCTAGGGTGAATTCTTCTATGTTCCAAATTGTACATAAAATGGGACTAATAAGTGGCATGGAAGAACACTAATGAGTATAGCTATTACGAAGACACATTATTACCCATTTTGAGAGAAATATAAATTGTAGATAAATAGTATAAAAATTAGTATTTATATTTGATGATAAATCAGTAATTCGATATTGTGGAGAGTTAGGAATGAAGCCCACTTTTATTGAAGTGCGTCAATGAAATATTAGGAAAATGATAAAATTCAAAGGATAATGGTGAGATCTATTACATGAGAGCAAGAACACCTAGCTTATCTTCAAAATCTTTAGATATATTTACGCCGAAAGGCGTACACCTATTGATAATGGGCACAATTAATCACCTTTTAATCTAAAATTCTAATCTTATGGCTAACAATTGAAGATGTTGGCATATTCTTAGTCGTACTCTCTAATCAATGGATGAAATTTAATGCTCATAACTTCCTTGCATTTCTGAATACTTYCGTTACCTTGTTTACTTTTTCACATTTACTTAATATGATTAAGAAATTACTTCTCTAACCATTGATTGACAGGTTAACTGATTAAAAAAAATTAATATGTATAAAACTTTGCATTGCCACATTCATTGAGATTAAACATTTGTAGCTAGACATAGTGGTAGCTACAGCAGTGGTAGTTGGACGTCGTTTCAACTAGCATAGCATACCTTTCGGCGTTCTCCAGCCACGAGTCGGTTGTGCTAGTATATAGAGAACTTGCTTTTCATGTCTTTTTTTTTAGCTTTTCATGACTCCTTTTTAGCACGAGCCATGTAAATGTAAAGCTTTAAAGATACAGTGAAAAGGTAGTATAGCGAAAAGGTGGTATGTTTTTTGTTATATTTTTTTTTTAGATATTTGTTTGAAATTTGATCGATATTGTTGGATCTAAAGATTTGAGTGGTTAAATTTACATAATCTGAATATTATAAATAAAAAATTAACACAGTAAATCTTTTTTATATTTAAAAATACAATTTAAACAATAACAAAAAAAAAAATGTAATTTTATTTGTTATTTT
>JZKD02S2316805.1:28203-44851 GCA_000966675.3 Picea glauca | reverse complement strand
AAAATGGCCCCGAAAGTTAAAACCTGCTAAAAATAGTAAATTGCCAAAATTGCCAGAAAATTGTTTTGAGCCAGTCGGAAAAGGTGGGTGGCCACCGATATCCACCTGGATCAAGAGGAGTTCCTAGAATAGTAGTAAATTACAAACCCCTCAATAAAATATTAGCATATGATACATATCCCATTCCAAACAAAAGCAGTCTTGTGACCAGAATTGCAGGTGCAAAGATTTTTTCAAAGTTTGACTTAAAATCTGAATTCTGGCAAGTAGCTATTAATGAAAAGAATAAATTTAAAACTGCGTTTAATGTCCCTACTAGGCATTATGAATGGAATGTGATGCCCTTCGGATTAAAAAATGCCCCTGCAAAATTCCAAAGGGTTATGGATGATACTCTCAAGCCATACTTTGATTGACTCATTGTTTATATTAATGATATTCTTGTTTTCTCTTCATCCATAGATCAACATTTTAAGCATCTGAAGAATCTTCTGCAAGTCATTAAGCAAGTTGGCCTGGTTTTATTTAAGAAAAAGATTGAGCTTTTTCAAACACAGATCAAGTTTCTTGGTCATACTATTGATAATGGCCAAATTACTCTGCAAACTCATGCTGTTGAATTTGCAAATAAATTTCCAGATAAGATTCTTGATAAGACACAGCTACAAAGGTTATTAGGAAGTTTAAATTACATAAGCCATTTTTAAAAAAAATGTGCACAAGATAGAAAACTTCTTAATGATAGATTGAAGAAAGAACCAAGTCCTTGGACAGAGGCACATACTCAAGCTGTGAAAAATATTAAGGCCAAAGTCAAGAATCTTCCAATTCTACATATCTCTGATGACAATCTCCCAAAGGTAGTAGAAACTGATGCTAGTAACATTGGCTGGGGAGCAGTATTAAAACAAGTCAGGGATAAAGGAAAAGAAGAGGTTATTCAATTTGCCTCTGGATTATAGCAGGCAGCTAAAAAGAATTATTCTACTCTAGATAAAGAAATTAAAGTTGCTTTGAATTCCATACATAAATTTGAGATTTATTTGATCTATAAAAAATTTCTTCTAAGGACTGATGATGCAACCATGAATAAGGTCCTTAATAAAGAGTTGAAAAATCCTGGAGATTCCAAATTTGCTAGATGGTAGGCTCTTTTTAGCAACTTTGATTTTTCTATAGAGCATATTAAAGGAGCAAATAATTCTATTCCAGATTTCTTGAGTAGAGAGCATCTATAGAATCTTTGTTTACTAATCTATGTGCAGCTCAGAGAAGGATCAGAACAAGTAATAGATACCCCTGACTCTTTAAGTTGGGAATCTTATACAGAAGATTGGGTACCTCAATGGGAATTAAGAAGTACAAAAATTCTTTCTCAAACAACTCAAGTTTCTTATTCGAGTTTAGTCCATGAGGTTAGAGGAAGAAGAATATCAAATATTTTGGCTCCCATAGCTACTCAAGTTAATGAAAAAGCATCCCAAGCTCAATATGCTTTATCAGAACTTTTCCATGATATAACATTAGTCTGGGATATAAGAAATAATGAAGGAAATAATCAACAATATTTCTGTCTAAATAGACCCAGATTACTATCTCATTGGCCTGAAAGAAATCCTGACATCATCTTTCCAGAAACTAGCTTAACCTATCATGAATATAGAAGGTTATGGTGGGAATTTTCTCAACAAGAAGACACTTTAATTATGGTTAAATTTGGAAGTGTTAACTTTGCAACTTTAGGAAGACCACCAATCTGGATTCTCCACACGAACAACTTTCTCAAGGGCCTCCTCTGTCAGACAATGAAGCTTGACTTAATAGAAATCTTGTCTCATGCACAATCTCCTCTCACCATATGGTCTTCTAGTCTCTACTACTCCCGTTAGGACCAATATCGTCGTGTTTACCGCTTTACTCTGTCTGAATTATGAACCCCACCACCCGAAGTCCATCGATCTCTTGCAGTTTTATATGAACCCTATAGCCGGTTTTCAACGAATCGCTGCAACTACAACTGCCCTTTCGCGGCCTCCTTGCCTTAGCGGGACTTACTACCACTGCTCGGTAGACGCTTTACACCAAACTACCAGTGAACCTTATTATCTGGATGAGTGAACTATATCAGACAATACCAAGGAACAATGGTTGCAAATATAGGCAAATAAATTAGAGCACAATCTGCGCATAATAGAGAGACAATAAATAAGCTTCACACTGATGGTACAGAAGTTTATGTACAGAAGTTTATGTCTGAAGAAGATAGTTGGATTTCCTTCTTTGAATGGAAGAAACTAAAAGAAATGACTGTTGTCCAAATGATAGGAGAAACCTCTGAATCTCCTTCCCCAAAACATAAGTGGAAAAGCATTGATGGTAGTATTGTTGAATCAAATTCTACTTTTCCACCTTTTAAAGGAATTGTATTAGAAGATAATGCTAAACAAGTAAGAGAAACTCCTTTATTGTTGTCAGAAGAAGCCATTCAATTGTCTAGAATTGATAAAAGATTCCAGTCTGTCTCTGAATAGATTAATTGAACAAATATTGCTCTAAGAGGAATGGACACACATACTTTCATCACCAATGACTATGCTAGAAAGGATCAAATCTTTGATCTGCAAGTATCAACTAATACCATAGTTCAATTTGTGGATCAAATACAAGGAAAAGTCATTGAAGTTAAAGATAAAATGGATTATGCTTTATTAGAAATTTCCTATAGAGCCAGAGAGTCTAGCAAAAACCATGAAGAAATAATGGAAGGATTAGGAAATGCCTTTTCAACTATGGGAAAATCTTTGACTGAAATAAAAGGCAGAAGCAATCATCCTGACAAACCCATTCCTACTTCTTTTATCCTTCCTAGTCCTCATATTTCTATTCTATCTCCTGTACATAAGCCCTCTGAGATATAAATTGTAAAACGATTCCCATTCCATTTTCCTCCAGAAGAAGAAACACCTTAATCTTATTCAAAATCTTCTAAAGATCGTCATTCTTTGGTGACTATCAAGAATCCAGCCTATGAAGATCTTCCACATCATTATACCAGACCATCAGCCCGTGATCTAGTTGGAAAAGGCAAGCTTCCAGACACTCAAACATTTTCTAAAGATTGGTTCCAAGAATGGAATATTGATAATCTGTCCATTGCCCAAATAAGACAGATGATTGATAGAATGTATGTCTCATACAAGATTATGTGTATGAAAGGGAAAACTGAAGTAGAGGCATGCAAAACAATTATTCATTGTTTCACAGGAACTCTTAGCAAATGGTGGGAAGTAATTTCTTCACCTTTAATGATTACAAAAATGGAAGCATAAATTTTAAAAGATGAAGAAGGTGATATTGTACATCACACTGATGGTACTGCAGTAAATAATATGATTGGTGCTCTTACCACCCTAATACTTGAGCACTGGTGTGGAACAGAAAATGAAATTGCAGATAAACATGAGATTATTCTCATGATATGAAATGTAGAAAGATGTCTGAATATGAACAATTTCATAAAGAATGGATGCAAAGGATTTTTGAAGTTAAAGAAAGTAACAATTTTCTATGGAAACAAGTCTACTTGGCAGCTCTTCCAAGTAAATTTGTTGAATATTTAAAGATGGAGGAAGTATTCAAACTTCCTTATGAGGTATATACCTGGGGAGAAATATATTCCCTAGTAACTAAAGCCCTGATAAGACCATGTACTAGCATGAAAGTCCAAAATTTTGTGTCCAAGTCTGCATATCTCCCCGACCAAAAATCTATCTGTGAACAATATGGCTTGTATCTTACAAATTTAGCCAGAAAAAGAAAAAAGAAGCCAAAAGAATTTAGGGGAGAAAAGAATAGAAAATATAAAGCCAGATATAAGTATGTGCCTAGAACTCACTATTATGAGCCAAAGGATATTCGGCTCAAAAGTCATGCTCATGAAGCAAAACAGAAAGTAATTTGTTGGATTTGTGGAAAGCATGGACATTATGCTCATAATTGTCCAGATAATGAAGCCTCTAGAAAATCTAAAGGAAATTTTTGAAAGCAGAAAGCAAAAGAGGCTCAGGAAAGAAAACAGTTGGTCTTAAAGATGCATTGTAACAAATGTGGGGAAAATAATCATGATACCAATGCCTGTCCCTATAACCCCTTTAAGGAAAAAGAAGAAGTTCATCTTCTTAGAGAAGGATGTTGTAGTAGTTCTAGCATCACATCTGAGTTTGAATATAAATCAGAAGAAGAAGTTTTGATGAATCAGTATTGCAGTTGCAGCAATCCAAATTTATGTTCTTGTGAAAGTAATACTGATAACTCTAATTCTGAATTAGAACTTGAAACACAAAAAAAAATAAAAGTTTGCATGTTTCAAAATACAGGTGACCAAGAGGCACAAATGCTTGCCCAAATTAAAATCCTCCCAAAAGGAGATATGAAAAATTCTCTCCTTGATACTTTTATCAAGACTGTCAAAGCAGAACAAAAGGGAAAATATTCAGAAATTCCAAAGAGACAGCCTTTGTTTATAGATGCTTCCTTTGATAAGAATACAAAGACATATATCAAATTCAATAGGGAGCCAAAATTACAGAATACTTCTGTTACAGATCTGGACAAAGAAGTTTTCTCTCTCAAAAAGGAAGTTTCTGAATTAAAAGAAAAGATTAGGAGATTAGAAGGAGATGCTAAATTCAGTTTTAAGATTGATTCATGAGCTAGACAAGAAATTAAGAAAATTAAGGAAAGGTTGGATTCAATTCCTCCTCCTTTAGAAGACACTCCTTTTGAAACAGTACTCCAAGAGAAAACTACAGCAGAAATGCAAGGGATGACAGGTATGGAAATTTTGCCTGTAAAATACCAGAAATATTATATCAAGGTCCAGTCAGAAATAAATCAGGAAATATTTTCCTTGACTGCACTTATAGACACTGGGTCTGATTTAAATTTGTTAAACAAAAATCTTATCCCTGCAAAATACTGGCTTCCTAGTTTCGGTTCAACTACTGGACTAGGAAATGCAAATACTTCTTTTCAGTTTAAAGTTCCTAAAGGAATCCTATTATTTGAAGAATATGCTTTAGGAATGAAATACCAAATTTCAGACCTACCAGTTGACTGTATTCTTGGCACCCCTTTTCTTTCTGCAGTAGAACCACATGGTTCTTGTATTTGTCTTGATAAGGGACCAGGGTATTTTATTACATTGCCAAGTATAAGTGGAAATCCTCCTAAAAGGATAGAATTTCCATTTGTGTATGAACTCCATGCCCAAATTGCTTACTGCAAGAAAAATTTGGTAACAGTAGAAGTTTTTGATGATCAAAGAAATGCTCCTGTTACTCATTATATAGATGATAATAATCCTTGGGAAGTGTTTGAAAACAATTGGATACCAGAATGGCAATTTAGAGCATCAGAAGAAATAGAATTGGGGATACCTTGTTTTTCAAGAAATACACATATAAATGTGCTTCCCCCTCAACATATACTTGGTAGAATGCACCAGGTCGCTACTATTGCATCCAGAGAAAAATTAATAGAAATGAGGGACCTAAGCAGAATTAGATCTGCTAATAGACAATGGTTTGATCATCAAACACAGAGATGGGAAGAAACTTCTGCATACAATTTCTTCCAAATTAATAGAATGAGACCCATACAAGAATGGCCAAATGGGAATCCAGAAGAAAAATTCTTCAATATAAATTATCATCAATATAAATCAATGTGGTTTAATGCTTGTCTTTGGACAGATAGGTATAAATATTATTACTGTATGATAAAATTTGCAGATTATTTCATCCTAGGGCCTGAACCTGACTGGTTGATGGAATGGTGGTACAAATTTGGCCTAAATCCAGTTAACATTCATCCTCGAGTATCAGAAGTTGGCAGAATGTTTCTCTTTCCAAACAGAAGGCTTGATACTATTGCTGACTTATTCACAGAAGAAGAATATAAAATGTTATTTGTAAGAGAAAAACATCCATGGGTGATCCAAACTAAGTTCATACTCCATCAAGAAGAAGAAAGTGATGAAGATCCTAAACTATTCAGAGAAATATACACTCAACATTGGGATCCTTATAACTTTCGACATTTTAATGATTATCCATTAGAATAATGGTTTTCGTGGGTTTACACACCAAACTCCACCATGTAATAATTCATGTCTAAATGGCCGATAGTGGTGCCATTCGGGTTCCGTGGGTTGTCGTCATTAAACTCCACTTTGTATATAAGTGTAGTCATTTCAAAATATAGTGTGGTCATGTCAAATAAAGAGAATCTTGGAAACTCGGAGCACTTCTCCGACTTTTGGTGAGGTTTGACCCACATTTCCAAGATGCTCTACTGTTTAACATGTGATATTTTACTTTATGTCATATATGAGTGTTCTCTGGTTGGGGAATCTTGCACGACTACCCCGTCATAAATATTGTGTGGTTTGCTTTTGACGGATATGAAATAAATCCATGATTTGGTCGGAGGATCTTGCACGATCACCACCGCCAAATCTTAAAAGCAAAGATTTCATGGCAAACATATATGGCCACTTGTCTATACGGGTCTTGACTTCATGATGACTCTTCCTTCAAAAATTGGTATAAATGAAGAGCAAGAGTTCATTATCGGGGGTCCCAAATCGAAGAATTGTGTGTTAGTCAATCTGAGTCTCTAAGCTTCCCTTCTATCTGAAGCTTCGTGTCTTTCTGTGTGCAGAGTCTGTAAGTCGAGCAAAGAGCATCTTGCTCCGAGTCTATAATCTGTGCATCTATCACATATTGTAATACCCGAGTTATTTTCTCTGATGAATATAATATCAAAGTCTTTCGCATGTGTTTAAATCTCTGAAGCTTATTTATTGTCTCTCTATTATGTGCACATTGTGATCTCATTTATTTGCCTATATCTGCAATCGTTGTTCCTTGGTACTGTCTGATATAGTTCACTCATTCATATAATAAGGTTCGCTGGTAGTTTGGTGTAAAGCGTCTACCGAGCAGTGGTAGTAAGTCCCGCTAAGGCAAGGAGGTCGCGAAAGGGCAGTTGTAGCTGCAGAGATTCGCTGAAAACCGGCTATAGGGTTCATATAAAACTACAAGAGCCCCATGGACTTCGGGTGGTGGGTTTCATAGTTCGGACAGAGTAAAGAGGTAAACCCGATGATATTGGTCATGATGGGAGTAGCAGAGACTAGAAGACCAGATGGTGAGAGGAGATTGTGCATGAGACAAGAGTTCTATTAAGTCAAGCTTCATTCTCTAACAGAGGAGGCCCCTGACAAAGCTGTTCGTGTGGAGCAGTTTTACAAATGGTAAAATTTCCTTTCCTGTATGTGAAAATGGTTGCATTGTGGGTCTGAATCAATACTTTGGCACTGTTCTTAATCAAATGTGGTCTTCTCAACTGGTATAAATCAATTATGTTTCTTCATTACAGGTAAATTTCTTACTGTTTCTTGCTTTGTTCCTACTCTTTCTCTCTTTACTTCATATTGAAATTTGAACCTGAACTTTGTTATAATTCATATTGAAATTTGTACTTGTAGCCATAGATTTATGTTTGGAGTGATTGTTCATTAAATTTTTGGAATAGTCGATTTACTTAGACTTGTGTTAACTTCACCCAATCATGCTATGTTGTTTGTCTTGTTTATGAATAAAAAATTTAATCTCATAGGTATAATCCTGTTACTATATTGTCACGCTCTTCTTGAATAGTATGCAAACTGATGTTTAATAAAAAAAAAACATATTGCAATTTGGATTTTATACTAAGTGTGATGAATTTTTGTGAATAAGGAAGAAAGGTGAAAGTTTGAGTTTGACAGTTATACAATAGCTGGAAGTTTTTGTTGATGGGAAAGGTAAGGTTTTCTGTTTCTCATTAGATTTCACTGAATATTGGTTTTTAAGACAATTAATTTTTGTTGGTTCACGAAAGTACCATTGCTATTGATAGGGTTTCATGATCGTGATAGTGCACATCTAAAATTGCTAGAAATGTGTTTCGTTAGGGATTTTGTCAACTAGTTTTTTTGTTCTTTGTCCGGATGTTTTCTGATTATAATCTTTGTATGAACTCACCATAGGACATGCTTGAGACCATCCATTTAACATGAAGGCTAAAGTTGTTGGTTTGTTCTTTGTCCGAATGTTCTCTGGTTATAATCTTCGTATGCACTTACCATAGGACATGCTAAAGTTGAGACCATCCATTTAACATGAAGGCTAAAGTTGTCGGTCACAGAGCTCAGTTCTTTATATTTAAATTGACGGGGACAGTTGTTGTGTTGGCCTCATTTTTCTATACTTCTCGCTTGATGATCTTCTTTTCTCATGGATTCGAACGCCAAATACTACCACAAGGATCATTGAGATTACAACGAAGAAAGAAACTAATATGAGTTTACGGGAATCATGGATCCAAGGAGTTTCGATTAAAAATTCCCATGAGATGATCTTGTGTTGTTGGTGGGAAAATCCAGTTGAATTGGAGAAACTAACTAGAACCTCGTCGGAAAAATAGTCTGAGAGTTTTATTTTGTATGTCAAATTCAGGTATGAGGGTTTAGAACTATCATTGGCAGAGAGAAACACATGGAGTGTCTTCTCTATGTCATTATAGTCAATCCATGCATCCCATATTATATTGTCACTAAAGTGTTGGTCTGATGGTTGTAGTAATCACCTCACCATTCGTATATCTGACGATAATCTTTAACAATCTAACAATTCAATAAACTATAAAATAAAAATAAAAAACTAGAATTTTATGGATATGACATAAGAATTTGATATAACTTACTGATAACTATTAATCATTTGATATAACTTACTGATAACTTATAGTATTGAATAACCACATACATATATAATCTAATACAAATAAATTTGAAATAAAATAGATTATTAAATTTAATTTAAAAATTAAGTTATGCAATTTTATATGTTTAAGTATAAACTTTGTATTTTATTAATTTATATTATATAATTTATAACGAACTTGAAAAAAAGAAATAAGTTTTTTTTTGTTTTTTTAACTCAAATACTCATGTATGGTAGAAGTTTAGATAGTACTTAATGGTTTATTTAAAGCTCACATATGGTAGAAGTTTAGACGGTGTATTTAACCATGGTTTTACTATTTATTCAAAGCTCACATATGTATTTAATGATGGTTTTAGGTTATTCTGGTTGGAATTGATTGTAATTATATATAATATAAAAGTGAAAGCATAGAGTGATATATAGGACATATTTATACCATTATATCGCCAGTGCCTTGTCTCATCGTTTCATTCTGCCTAATGAGTCATGTCGAAAAAGAGCGGCCTCTATCTTTGGCTCTCTTTTTCATGCAGATGAATTCATCGAGACGTTAGGTTTTACCATTGAGGTTATCTCTCAATTTCATGGTAGGTCAAGTTTTGACCATATGCCAGATATCCATCAACTATTCACACATTTCTTTGCTAGGGTATTTCATAGGTACCCTCCCAACCGGGGACTCCTTTCCTCATTAAAATTTAGTAATATTGCACTTTCTTTTTCGCTAGGGTTCAGTTACAGTCTTCGAGGGAGGTTTTATATTATAGAAATGCCGAAGTAAGGTTTTGTTTTTATAATTAAAACCCTCCTTCAAGTCGCAAACCTTTTCCACTTGTAAATTGTGGTTACACCTCCCATTAGACTTAGCATACCCAAATTCACACCGATTCAATTCAAATTCAATTCAATTCAATAAACATTATGCTTTCCAAATTAACGTATCGAGCAATTGGAACAAGATTCGATCACAAAGCCCTAAACCAAATGGGTTCAAATCCCAACAACGCAAGATCAGAGAAATGAAATGGGTAGATTATGTCGTCTCTGTTAAATTAAGAGCAAATTCGCCTTCGTAACTATGATAATTTTATTAACTTTCATGGTGATCGAGGCGAATATCGTGATGCCAAACTAAATTTTATTGAGACAATTACTTCCTCCATATATACGAACGATCGTATTTTCATTGTGATATGTTGGCTTATAAAATTATCAAATCGTTCAATGGTTAGGGTTTTTAGATAGATGTTATTTGCCTAATTATTTGACCAATCTCCTTGAAGCACCCAATCTAATAGACACCATCATAACCTTTTCCACTTGTAAATTGTGGTTACCCTCCTTAAATCTCATTCCAATTTTCTCAGTCACAAATATTTAAATAATATTACATGTTCATCCTGTAGTTACTTACTTGTAATATATATTATTCATTATAATATATATTTCAATAACTACCTATAGGATAAGCATGAATTAGTGCCTGATTTGAATGGTAAAAACCTTTTTATAGCGAGATTTCATGGGACGAATATATATAAATTATTTTCTTTTCATCTTCAAATGGCATATAATTTCAGTGCTATCTATAAAATAACCATTGTCTTTTATTTTTATCAAAAGTTTTTGAAGTTGAACACTAAATGTCCAAATAACATATTATTAATATATTAATTAAAAACAAAAAATACATTCTTTACAATTTTTCATTATGTAGTATATATATAAGTTTTGTATCAAAATTTTGTAATCAATAAATATTCACTATTTAAGTGATTAATATTACATAAAATTAGATTTATGTTTTTTTGGGGGAATCGCTTCTGACGACCAACCAACAGTCGTGATGGTGATCTCGGGAGGAGCCTCCCATGCCTCCTCCCTCAACTGAAGACTCCTTCCGTCGGCTCCTTGCTGCCCAAGGTAAGAAGCTACCCCCTGCATCTCCGCCCAGCTTTGTTAAGAAACTCAATTCGATCCCACAAATCGAACTACCTCCAGAACATCCTATGCGGGTTGTCGTCTCTCTGTCTGATCATGGTTTGGTGGGCCAATTCATGGGTTTATGGCCATCAACCAGATCTACCGATAATTGGATCCAAAGGAACTGACGATCGTTGATCCAGAACAACATCACATGTTATGCAATGGGAAGAGGGTTCTACATCTTCGAATTCATCTCAAAGGATGACAGACATATAATCTTCATGAATTACCCGTATTTTATGGAAACGCAAGGACTGTATCTGAACCGATGGACACCAGACTTTGACCCTGCAGTGGAAGTGCCCAAGGAATTTCCAATCTGGGTATGCCTACCCAATCTCCCGATCCATTATTGGAAACCTATCTCACTCCAAACAATTGGAAATGGGCTCGAGCAGTATATTGACAAAGTCGACTCCAAAGATCAATACTCCTGTGCACGCATCTGTGTGGAAGTGGATATAGAGGTTGGCCTTCCAAAGGAAGTCAAGCTAAAGGTTGGAGATTGGAAACACTACCAGAAACTAGACTACGAACAATTACCTTTCAAATGCAGGGGATGCCATGAATACGGCCACTTTCAGGAAAACTGTCCAAAAAATCCTAATGAAGAGAAAGAAGAAGGGGAAGGATGGCAACAAGCCAGAAAGGGGAAAACAACGAAAAAATATAAAGAAAAACGAAATGCAAAGGCAATCGCAGCCTTGCCCAAGGACTAGGAAGTTCATATAAGGGCACCCTCATCAGGAAATAGTTTCGATGTGCTAAGAGAGAAAAAAAAATCAGAGAAAGCACCAGGCGAGGAACCAAAGGAGGCCCCTCCCAATGAAACAGAAACACAAGAAAAGACCTCACTAGGAATATAAGAGAATCAATCGGATCAATCAGGGTTTGAAAGGAAAGAAGAGCAGGGGAAGGCCACCGCGGAACAAGAAGAAAATACTGACACGAAATCAGGAGAGGTGTCCACCGATAGCAACTCTACGGATGCAAGTGGTTCCATTTTCACACCCAAAAAAGTAGGTAGAGGAAGGAAATCCAAAAAAGAAGAAAGGGAAAAGGAAACTTACAAAGATGTCCTCAGTGGCTTGCAACCAACAATCAGGCAACTGATCAATGTAATAACAACAAGAATGCATGCTAAGGCTCATAAAGGAGCCAATACCCCCCCCTGCAAGTAAATCATGAAACTAATATCCTGGAACTGTAGGGGTTTCGGTAGTAGAATAAAGGAAGAAACCCTCAAAGACTTAATCATAATGTCAACCCCGAGATCCTTCTAATCTAGGAGACAAAGATGGAGGAACAAGACTCCCTTCAAGCAAGTAAAGTCGTTTGGAAAAAAGGCCAATGTATAGCAGTTAGTGAAAAAGGTGCCTCAAGAGGCCTTGGAACCTTCTGGGACACCTTGAAATATGATCTAATCTCATATGAAGCATGCATGCATTGGGTTTTCACTAGCTTGTTACACAAAGAGACGAGCCGACTGGTAAGTCTTTTCAATCTTTAAGTCCCGGTCTTATTTTTGAAAAAATAAACTATTGGGATTTGATTAAAGAATTCCTAAACTCAAATGACCTGAAAAATATTATTATTGGGGGGGATCTCAATGTAACCCTTGTCGCATAAGAGAAAAAAGGTGGGTCCATTGTGAGAGACCCCGCTAGGGAATGGGTAGAGGAAATCATGTTAGATTGGGATTTGGAGGATATAAAACCCACCAGAGGAAAGTTCACATGGACAAACAAGAGAGTGGGGCCAGGGCATATTGTTGCCAGGCTAGACAGGTTTTTAGTCCAAAGCTCCTTCCTACTCCTAGGTATTTCTATCTCATCTAAAATCCTTCCGCACAGTGTCTCCGATCATAAACCAATCCTGTTAGAGATCTTGCAGGACAAAAACCTAGGACCTATCCCTTTCAAATTCAGTCGTGCCTAGCTTCACTATGAGGGGTTCAAGGACTTGGTTGCCAAAATATGGAACGAGAAGGTCTATGGATCCCCATTTTATGTCTGGGAGAAAATCTTAGAAAGATCAAGAAAGCGCTAAAATAATGGGCTAAAACCCAAAAGAATCCAACTATAAAAAGGCAGGAAGCACAAAAAAAGATCAAAGATCACCAGCAAGAAATGGAAGGAAAAGAAACCACTCAAGAAACCCTCAGCAAAGAGGATCATCTCCAAAGGTCATGGCACCAAGCATGCCGAGAGGAGGAAGAGTATTGGAAACATAAATCAAGAAACCTCTGGCTGGAAGCTAGAGACAAAAACACCAGCTACTACCACAAGGAAGCAAAAGCAAGAAAACAATTCAATACGGTCAAAGAAATCCATATTCAGGAGCAGGTTATAACAGATCTTGAAGGTATAAAAGATGTAGTTGTCGAAACCTTCAAAAATCTTTACACGGAGACTCAATCGACTCTCATCGACTCAAATGCCCATCCTCTCTCCTTAGTTCCAGCCACAATCCAAGATGTCGCCAATGTTAAGTTGTTAGCGCAAGTAAAGATGCAAGAAATCAAAGAGGCCCTGGATCAGAGGAACCTGGATAAAGCGTCGATCCCAGATGTCTATATGATCAGATTCTATCAAAACTATTGGGATATAATAAAATTAGATCTACTGAAAATGGTTCTGAAATCTTAGAGATGCAGAAAAATAGGAGGGGGAACAAATTCATCCTTCCCAGCTCTCATCCCGAAAGAAAAAGGAGCAATAAGTTTTGGAATATTCCGGCCAATCTCTCTTTGTAACAAGAGCTACAAGTTAATCACAAAAATTATAGCCAATAGACTAAAAAACATAATCCCTACTATCATCCCAGAAAACCAGGGCGGGTTCATCAAAGGAAGGCACATAGTGGATAACATCATTCTAGTTCAGGAAGCGCTACATTCAAGCATTCAAAGAAAATACAAAGGTATGATTATAAAGCTCGATCTTACAAATGCATTTGATAGAGTTAGGAATCAATTTTTGTTTAAAGTCATGGAAAACTTCGGTTTTTCTCCAACCTTTATAAATTGGATAAAATCTTGCATTGGATCCCCCTAGATCGTCCCTCTAGTAAACGACCGAGAAACAAAGTTCTTTCAAGCTTCCAGGGGCCTCAGACAAGGTTGTCCCCTCTCCCCGCTTCTATATGCTATACAAGCTTCTCTGCTAAGATTTCAACTCGATCATTTCCAGCTTCATAACAATCTCCTGGGACTGAGAATAGCCACAGGGGTAAAAGACATTAACCATGCCCAATTCATTGATGATACCTTACTTTTGGGAGGAGCAAGCGTGAAGAAAACTAGACGTTTTAGAGTCAAGCTGGACATGTATAATGAAATCTCAGGAAGCGAACTTAGCCTACCCAAAAGCAATATCTATGGGTGGAACACCTCTCCAAGGGAAATGATGGAGATTTCAAGAGTCCTGGAAATGGAAAGCTTCACCAACTGGGATTCATTTAAATATCTGGGAGTGCCAATATTCAGGACCAAGCCAAAGGCTTCTCAATGGCTCCCTCTTATAGACAAATTAAAAGAAAGAATTAACTCTTGGGGAGAAAAATGGTTAAACCTTGCAGATAAAGTTGTTCTCATAAAGGCGGTTCTAGCAAGCATCATGATCTATCAAAGCTCGTTGTTGCTAACCTCAACCACCACGATTCAAAAAATTGATGTGTTATTTAGACAGTTCCTGTGGGAGGGAGGAAATCAAAATGGGAGGAAGATGCATCTTATAAGCTGGGAGAAAGTTTCCAAACCAATCTCATAAGGCAGCCTCCATTTTAGAGACATCAACTCTCAAAATCTTTCTCTAAGATCCAAGCTTCTCTGGAACCTCGTCTCAGGAAAATCCACTTGGAGCAAAAAAACAATCTGGAAGAAGTACTTTCATGGCCAGAGAACAAAATTCCTTGATTGGCCCACAAACATGGCAAAAGGGTCTCCAATTTTCAATCTGTGTCTAAAAGCTTTGAGACTCTTCAAGTCTAACCTCACCTGGATACCAGGGAACATAAAGAATATTAAAATTTGGGAGGACTTGGTGTTGGGAGACCCGCCTTTAAGCTCTATTGAAGGAATATCTCAACTAAAACCTGGATGCAATCCCAAGATCTCATCAATCTTTGGGACATCTCGATTTGGAGTGAAGATGAGGACAAAACCTATATCAAGTGGGAAGAAAACAACAGGCCTCAAGAGCTTGAGGGAGAATGGAACACATTGATGGGCTACCTGTAAGGAAAATCCCTTATGAAAGAAAGGAAAAAGGACAAGAGGGGTTAGGGATCACAATCTCGATCCTACACAATAACAACAGGGTATAAAATCCTCACAGTTATCCCCTATGTTCCCCCAGACCCTACAATTTGGAAATCCATCTGGACTTCCAAGTCCATCCCGAAGATAGACATGTTTGTTTGGGCCCTAGATCACAAAATCATTTTAATTGGAGAAAATTTGTGAAGGAGAGGGTGGGAAGGCCCAACCAGATGTCCACTCTACACACAAGAAGAGGAAACTTTAGAACACTTTCTTTTGCAATGCCCATATGCTAAAGAGGTGTGGAATTTGGCCCTTGGTCTAAATCCAAGAACAATTGATCTACCCCAAGAGACCAACTCTTTGCTTCGGAACTGGAGCTCTCTTTTTCCATTCCAGGTCACGAAAAAAGGCCAACTCAACACCCTTTGGAGAACGCTTCCAAAATTCATCCTCTGGAAACTCTGGCTGGAGAGAAACAACAGTCTGTTCAGGGAGATCACTAGTAATCCTGCACAAGTTGCAATTAAGAAAATTAAACAATTCGAGAGGCCTAGAAGTGGAAAAGGAGCAGTGGATTAACAACTTCAAACTCAAGGAACAACCACAACAAACAGACAATGAAACTAGACAAGAAAAATGGGAACTTCATATGAAGGAGGAGGAATTCAGGGGTTGGAAAATCCAAAGGAGCAAGCATATTTTGTTCTTTGACAGGGCCTCCAAAGGAAACCCCGAGGTGGCAGGCAGAGGAGGGGTCCTATTGAACCCGGATGGATAGCTAGAACTATCCTATGCTCGGGGGTTAGGAGTAGAAACAAATAATCGAACAGAAGCCCTAGCCCTCTGGCAAGGGTTGAACTAGGCTATCAGTAAGAAAGTCAAAGATTTAGTGATAATAGGGGTCTCCAAGCTAATAATCCAAGCACTGGCTCTCTGCAATCTGGTCAAGCAAATAAATCTCCAGCATATTCTGGAGAAAATTCATCTACTTTTGAAAATATTGAGAAACTATCAAACGTTCCATGTTCTATGAAATTTGAATGAACAATCAGACGCAGAAGCCAACAGAGGCGCCATCTTGAGCATAGGGGAACTCCAAATCAATGGAATCACTTCATTTGTGGAAATCCCATAAGTCCCGGGTAGGCAAGAGGGGGCTTCTGTTGGTCAACAAAGGAATTGAGTTCGCACAACCACCCATTGGCAAAGAAAAGCAGAAAGGGAGACTTCTATTGAAAGGAAATCACACAAGCCCTGAGACGGGATGGGTAGAGACAAGACAGGCAGCAGTAACGTTGGAAGAGGCAACCAATCGGGCAGTGAAGGCTCAAAGAAGGACAAAGATTCATCACGAGCCTCATGCCCTGGGTAAGAACGATATGATTGGCTGGACTCCTCAGATTTCTCATGAGACAATCGAGCCCGAAATGGCAGAGCTCATGGTTAAAAGTGTTCGACAACACAGGTATTCCAACAGAGGACGAACACCTTCAGTAACCACTCACATAACCAGATCAAATATCAACACACCGATGTTTTCACATGGTAAAACCCCTACGGGGAA
>JZKD02S2316805.1:8833-21939 GCA_000966675.3 Picea glauca | reverse complement strand
TCATTACACTTTACTTGAATATGTTTATATCCAACATAATATGTTTTCTTTTTACTATATACTCGTATCTTGATTTCACTTTACTTTACTTTATTGAACAATTATATTTTAGTTGTATTAGTTTCATTTTATTTATATTTAACTTTAAATAGTATACCTATATGATTAGATTTTATCATTTTCAAATCTTCATGCAATAGGAAAATTAAATAACTCTTATTTTACTCTTCATTGCTAAATTGATGGACACATTACAGAGTAGCACTTGGAACTACTATTCAACCTCGGAATCTGATGGGTGAGAAATGTTATCTTACGTTAGGAGTAAGGGTTGTGTGGATTTATGAAGCCCCCCTTACACATCCCAAGTTGGATGGTAGACTGACAATGGACATTTCTTTGACCCCATTTAACGAGGGACCCGCCATCAATTACATACACCAATACATTTGATACTTATTGGCCCTGTATACTTAGACAACTATATACAACAATGCATTTGAAATTACTTGCCATTTCTACTTCAACATTTTATCCATTTTGTGTGTATTATTCCTTTACTTTACACAATTTTTATTGTTCATTTACTTCTAGCAATTTATTTTACATATTACATGTATTCAAACTAATTGTACTCATTAAATTTGATTAATCACCCTTATACACACACACTTAAGATATATGCACTTTTTTTCTTATGTATATTTTTTTCATCTTTCTATTTTTCCTTCATATTCTCAAAAATTGCATTATCATACACAACTTATTCTTCCTTTTTCTGTCTATATGCTATTTCAAATAGTCAACTTTGAAAACCATGGAAAAACCACCTACAACAGGTGTGGACCCAAATAAACACCATACAGTTTGCACAGACCATGTTTTGGATGACTTGCATCTACATAGAAGACAATTCCAAATCAAAGTTATCCATCCTGAAAGCGGTAATATTTCCAGACCAAAAATAAAAGAGGAACTTGCACACAAATACCATGTTTCAGATAGACAAACAATCTTCATCTCTAGCTTCACAACAAATGGTCCATTCTCTACAGGTTTTGGAATAATCCATGACAGTGTAACATACACATTGAAACATGAATCAAAACAACGTTTAGCTCAAAATGGTCTTAAATCTTGTCATGACAAGAATATCAAAGAGTGCAAAACTAGAGCTAAAAAAATATGTGGGCTTAAGAAACACAACTAGCTACTCAACTTTTTGTATATGTATATTTTTCTCCACGATATGTATATCATGGTACTACCAAATATGAAATATGTTCATTTTCCTACCATGCTTTCTTTAGACTATTTTCATACATGGGGGTATACTTTTTTTATTACTTTAACATGTTAAGAACTTCTTCACTTCTTTTTAAACTAATATGTATTTTATATGTGCTACCTTCATATTTAAATATGTTATACTTAATGAAAAATTGTGAAATATGCATTATGGTTTTAGTATAACTACTCTCCTAGAATACAATAACATAATTCAATAAATATTGCACTCTCATACTATTACAAACAATTAACTCACAACAATTTAAAAGCAAACAAAAAACATTCATTTTAATACAAACACACAAATACAATTTCCAACAAATTTATTAATGTGGATGCCTATTGAAATCTTCCTTACATATTAAACATACAATAAACCAATTTATGATATATGTCATTCACAAAATAAACAATTACTAAGCCATGTCATTCTTATATTTACACCATCAAGCTAATTTATAAATTACCAAAGCTTACAGATGTACCTTTTATTCCACATGTTGTATAATGACAATCATAGATACACAATATTCCTTTCATAGATCACATTCATATCCATGTATCTAATTGTACCAATATATTCATGTGGACATGTTCTCTGTAGACACCTTTTATTCCATGTGTTGTATTATGACAATCATAGATACAATATATTCCTTTCATAGCTCACATTCATACCCATGTATCTAATTGTACTAATATATTCATTTGGACATGTTCTCTGTAGGAAAGTATATATTTTCATCATATACCTCTTCCAACAAAAACACATTCCAATACAATGCCTTTTATCTTAACAGACAAGGTTGTAACAAAAATCCAAAATGGTGAAGAAGAATTCATTCCGATCCTGCATGTGCTAGACTTCAAAAAAAGTGCAACAGAAAGATATATTGTACTCCTCTCTGATGGAAGTGATACTATACAAAGTATATTTTCTTCAAGCCTTGTGGATTATTTCACATCAGAAAAATTTGAAAATGGCTCACTTGTTCAACTTAACAACTTCACTTGTAGATCTACTCAACACAACAAGTATGAATTCTCACATACAATCTTTTTACATTCTTTTCATTAATTAAAGTTTTTGCAATACCTTATTGATGCCTACCATAATTTCTTCTATTTTGCAGGCTAGTTATAGTTACTGATATTTTGGTTATAGCTCTAAAAGCTGACATCCTTGGCGACCCACAACAACACACAAATGCACGTCATTCTACCATGCAAACATTACAAATAAATTCCATGCCTCAAAAAATAATCCCTATCAAATCTTTGAATCCATACATGCATTCATGGACCATCAAAACTAGAATCATTTCAAAGCGTGATATACACACTTTCACAAATTCGAAGGGAGTTGGTCAAGTATTTATCTTTGATGTATTTGACAATGAAAATGTTGAGATCTACATTACTTGCTTCAATACACAGGCATTACATTTCCACCCTTCAATACAAATTGGTAAAGTTTACCTAATCTCTATAGGGTTGATCACAACTATAAACAAATAATACAACCATTTAGAAAACGAATGGGAAATCACTCTAGATAATACCTTAGTTATAGAGCCCTCCAATGAGGATGACCATTTAATTTCAAACCACAACTTCAAATTTACTCCTATCAAAGAGCTATCAACTTTACCTACTAACTCTGTTGTTGATATCCTTGGTCTTGCTATATCTATTAGTCAAGTAACCACCATATTAAGGAAGAATGGCACTGAGACCCAAAAGAGAACCCTTGAATTAAAGGACATGTCAGGTTGTAGTGTTGACCTTACATTATGGGGGGTGTTTTGTAATAAAGATGGCCTCCAACAAAATTCAACTTCCAATTTCTTTCCAAGAATTGCTATAAAGGATGGAAGAATAAGCGATTTCAATAGGAGATCGATTAGTACAACTTTCACATCCCATATTTCCATCAATCCTGACATCAAAGAATCTCATGGTTTAAAAACTTGGTTTGAGAAAGAAGGATCAACCCTTACATCTCACTCCTTATATACACATGGTGCCTCTAGTGGTCACCCCTTTGTCAAGAAAATTGTAGTGGACATTGAAAAGGAGGGCCTTGGTCGAGATCATCAACATCCAGATTACATTTTGTTCGAAGCGAGTATCACTTCTACAAAAAGAGATGATTGTTGGTACACTGCTTGCCCTCTCTCTTTTAATAATCGCCAATGGAATAAAAAATTTACCACAACTGAAGAGGGACAATGGCATTGTCAGAGATGCAACCAAACTATTTTTGAAAGTGAGTACAGGTACATGTTCCACTTCAAAATAAAGGACCATACAGGAACAACCAATGTTATTTCCTTCCAAGAAGCAACATAAATGCTTATTGGAATCCATGCTATGCAACTATATGCACTCACAGAGGAGGAGAATGATACTGAAACTACAGAGATTTTTGGCAACTTGTTCTTTAATAAATACATTTTCAAATTGTTGATACATGAAGAGACATTTGGAAATGAGAAACAAGCACAGTCCATTGTTATTGAATCAGACAAAGTTGAGACCAAACTAGAGGGGAAGAAAAAATGCCACTAGCTACAACTCTTCATACAAAGTAAACACGGTTATTATGTATTTATTCCAGCAACGACTTACCATAGTACCTTTCTTTTTTTGATACAACATATGTATATTCCCACCACTCTCTATATTGTATATATTTTGTACGCATGTTTTTCATTCTGACAATACTTCCAATACTAGCTTACTTTAATATATACAACCCATGTGCGGAATCAATGTTTGTAACCCATATCTTTCATAGATATATATATTGTGTTCCAACAAATTTTACAAGTGGAAATTATATATTGTCTTCTATTAAAAATCATAACAATTTCATGAAAATCAATAGTTATAGTATGTTTTTTTGTTTCTTTAATTTATGTATCTATATTCATTTTTTTTATGTTACATTTATCATTTGTACTTTTACTTACCTCATTATACTCTTTGTTTTGTTAATATATATTCTAATTATAATTTTTTTTTATCTCAATATACAATTTTTCAAACATTCAAGCTACCTTTCAAATAAATGTTGATATGTACTATAAATTAATGGTTATGTTTGTACAGAAACATGGTCAACTCGCAATTCAAAGTATAGAACAACTCAAAGATACATCAATTCATTTGGATAAATATCATAAGCTCCACAGTGGCCACCTTGAAGAATGTGCACCAACTGGCCAACATAGCCATCAACTCATTCCATTACAAAATATGTTCCCTACATTTTTACCTCATCTAAAACAATTCCAATTTCAACCAGCAAACATCATTATGAAACCACACACCATTCCATCAACTTCAACAACAAAGTGATGTTTACCATATCTACAAACAAAAAATGATGACACCCTCCCTTTCTCCAAGAACTCCCATACATTTTCCAACCTTACATTAAATGTAACCAACCAACACAATAGTCTTGCATCTACCCCAACCGCACTAAAACTCAAAAACCACCGCAAAAAATATGCATGTCACAAAGATGAATTAAATAAACATAGACAACTCACAAGATCTAAGCAAACATATCCTTCTATGGAATTTCCAGTTGATCCTATTCAACACCAAGCCCTTACCCATACTACTACACCATTCTACACATGTTCAACAATTGGGCAACAAGTTCATGGACTCACCCAAATGAAAACTATGCTACCACCATTTTTACCTCATCCAAATAAAAACCATCTTCCATTTGCACAAACCATTATGAAACCAAACATTTTTCCATCAACTTCGAAAACAAACCCATCATTACCATTTATGCCCTCAACTACTGATAACATCCCTTCGCTCAATACCTCCCCTACCTCCTCTAACCTCAACTTCAATCCCACCAACCAAATCAATAGTATTCCATCTACACTAAATAGCCTAGCAAATGAAAAACGTCGCAAACAATATTTACAACGCAAAGATGAACTAAATAAGCATAGACGAGTTGCAAGATCGAAGGGAAAGCACCTTTCAATGGATTTTCCATTTGAACCTACTCAACACCAATCCCTTGCCCATATTACTCGAACATTTTGTACTCGTATCGATGCCTTGTCGAAAATACATACTTGTAATACTTGTATGGAGTCTTACCCTGGAATTCATACAACCATATCACCTGATGGTTTTATTTGTTCTCATTGCCACAAGGAAAATAATGGTCATCTAAATGGAATAATATGGATCCTGGAGAACAACCCCTTGTCCTATCAATTCTCACACAAGTAGAAGAAATGCTCATCGCTTGAGTGAGCCTGCTATTGCAGGTTAGCCATGCTCAAGGTGGCCAATACAAATATAGTGGTCACACTATTAGTTTCCCACAAAACATTAACACAATTTTTAATTACCTCCCATGCTACCTTGAAGATTTGGACATCTTAATAGTTAGAAGACATGGCATCGAGGGAAAATCATATGATTGTTATGTGACCAAATCTCATATCATGAATGCACTTCTCTACAAGATACAAAATGATAGATATTACAAAGATGTCCAACTCAACCACACCTCAATTGCTCCACTTCTTGTTTTACCTACAGACATCTCTTCTCGACTCCACACCATTTCTTTTGATATTTTAGATACACCTCAAGCTACTCCAAACTTTGTTGAAAACCAAACTTCTTTTGCCTTCCACCTGCCTAATATGCATTGAGAACTGACATAAATCTATCATTTTATCCAAAACGAATCCCCCCCACCCATTAAATCTACTTGATTGTCCAGAAATAGGTGCAACACCAGTGAATGAATATACTATCGATGGACTATTTGATATGTCATTTCCTTCTCTATTCCCAACTGGCCATGTAGTCCATGGCCAGCCACAACAAAAAAACATTTGCATTGACCAATATGCACTCCACTTGATGTGCTACCATGACAACACGGTAGCCACCCAAGATTTCTCTACTTCCTATACAACCTCATCATGCACCATCATAGTCAATCAAGTGCATCACTTTTTGTAAAGAAGAGCCAAGAGAACAACATTCCAACCACTATTGAGGCTCTTTGATCCCACCTACAAACTTTACGTGCTCATAAACTACCAGAGCATGTTATGCAATTTGGTGCACATCTTTGAGGGACTAGAGAACACTGGAATTCTCGTAAAAGAGAATTGACAGAAATGATCACACAACTAGGGTGCCCCACATTATTTTTCACACTCAGTGCAGCAGACACAAAATGGCCAGACTTGCATGTTGTAATGGGTACCTCTCCACCTTCAAATCCACTTCTACGTCAACAATGGAGGACCTACAATGTCATTCAATGACCCCACACTATTGCTTTGTACATGCATAAAAGGTTTGAAATATTTCATCAAGAAATGCCTTAAAATTACTTCCATACTCAAGACTTTTGGTACAGGTATATCACATCTTACTTTTATCCACATTCATTCTAGGTAAAACATACAGCTTGTACATCTCTCTAACATTCTATTATTGGTTTTCATCCAGGTATGAATGGCAACACCAAGGCTCCGCACATATTCATGGTTTCTTATGGTTACAAGGTGCTCTAGAAATGGAAAATTTGGATTGGGAAGACCCCATAAAAATAAGTTATGCTAAGGGTTTCTTTGACAAATATGTAACAGCTTGGAATCCTCGAAGTGACCATACTACAAATCTACACATGCAGCGATGCATTGAGGATGACCCTTGTTTAAAAGATACAACATCCCTCCTTACTTCACATCCATTTAACAACTACACAGAGCTCCTCAATCAGGTACAACGCCATACAAAGTGCACAGAGACGACAGTCTCCATATGAAAGCCTTCAAACTCCAATGCATATATAATTGCCCATGGACCTTACAATCTAATTCTTCTCTCTTCATTGATACTTCTAGTAAAACAAAATATGAACCTGCCAGGGATGACGATCGTCTAAACATCCATAACCATGACATACTAACAGTATGGCAAGAAAATATGGATTGTCAACCTATCCTCTCCCGTCATGCAGTTATGAACTATATTTCCAAATACGCTTCTAAAGAAGAAGGCCGGTCAGAGAGCTATGATCATATGTAGACTAGAATCACAGATACATTGAGTCCAACGGATCCTGCTTCATTTTCCTATAGGCGTTTGCACATAGAAGCTATAGTTGACCAAGATATAGGCACCCAGGAAACCTGTCATATGCTGCAAAAACTCCCCCTTGTCACATGTAGTCGTCTTTTCATGGCACTAAATGTTGGTCACCATATCTTTTGTCGAGTCTCCAAAGATACATCTGATTGTTTATCCAGATCTACCTTCATTGATGCCTATATAAATCGACCTCCTTGCCTTAAGCCCCTCCCTCTCATTGAAATTGAAAAATATTGGTCATATAGTCACCATCGAAAAATTAACCCTTGGCGATGAAGGAGCTCTCTAGTAATTGTCCTTATCTGGCCATGCTTCATAATCATTCTGACACCAGATTCCAAATCCTTTGAATAATTTTGTTGGAGTGAGTTTCTACTATACAAACCATTCAGTAACTTTGCAACTGACATAGGCCTCTCAAGAGATACTATCATACACAATTGGAAGAACATAAAAGGAACCTACCATGCATGGCATGTAGACCATTCCCTTTCAAATGTTGAAGAAACACCACTAGACGAAGCTGAAGAAAATGATACAAATATGCATCCCAACATGGAGATAAATGAGTGGGAATTATTATCAAGATTGATCCCTGCTGCCAATATAGACTTCAACGAGCTTGACATTCTTGGACATCATGACTTTGACACCAAATATTGTTGGAACAACCCAGACATTCTATAAGTAGTTTTTACTTATGCAACACAGTTTATTGAAAGCAATCGGCCTTGTATGGATGTGCTACAAAGGCAAGAAGATATCAATCTAGGGGCTAATACATTGTCACCCAAACAATATCAGGCATTCAATATAGTATTACAACATTCACAACAAAAAGAAAAAAATCACCCCTAATGATGATCATCCAAGGAATTTCTAGCATTGGAAAATCTTATTTGATCAATTGCATTAAAACTTCTTTGAATGGACAATCTTCATCTGGACATAGTCCAATACTACTTCTTGCTCCCACTGGAGTTGCAACTTTCAACATACAAGCAACCACTATACATTCAACACTTAATATTCCAATAAAAAAATTCCAACCTTTGCAAACACAAACATTGGCAGTGTTCCAGGAAGTGATGAAACATATCCGGTATGTCCTCATTGATGAGATGAGATTCATCAGGCCTAAACTATTTGTGCAGATTGAAAACCGTCTACGTGAATCATTTCCAGAAACCAACAATTTTCCATTCGGTCATTGTTCTATAATTCTTGTTGGTGATATAGGACATCTCTCGCCTGTCATGGATAAACCTTTGTATACATGTGCAACACCAAGCAAGTCTTTGTGGAACTCCTTCACCACTGTTGTAACCTTGCAAACAAGCTTCTGCCAACAAGGGCAGGATATACAACAAGTCCAATTTCTTCGCCTATTGACAAACATCCACAATGCAACTCCACTACAAGAAGATTGGGAGATCCTTCAATCCCATACAAATACATACTTGTCTACAACAGAATTCAAAGAGTTCGATGTGGCCATACACCTATTTGCAACAAATAATTTGGTGTACGAACATAATAAAAAAATGATTCAATCCTTGAATAGGTCAATAGCACGCTGCATCACAGAATTCCTTGTCTCTTCTATCTCTAAGGAAGATGATGACCATCAATTAGAACAACAAATCTTGTTATGCATTGGCCAACGTGTTATGTTGACCTGCAATTTATGGATCCAAACAGGATTAGTTAATGGAGCGCTAGGATTCGTCACTCAGATTGCCTACACATAAGGAGTCAACCCTCCAAACTTGCCATCATATGTCGTTGTGGAGTTTGATACATATCTCGGTCCACCATGGGACAGTGTCAACCCCAACAAAATACCAATCCTACCCATTAAACATGGAAATAAGAAACAAATCCCACTCAAAATGGCATGGGGTTTGACTATACATAAATCCCAAGGATTAACACTCTCCAAGGAAACCATAGACATTGGAAAGGTTGAACGAAAAGGCTTAACCTTCACTACAATATCACACGTCAAATCATTAGCAGGTTTGCGCATTTCCCCCTCCTTCTCTTTTGATTGTTATGCAAAAATGCAAGATAACACATTTGTTGCAATGAGAAAAAAAGAAGAAGCACACTTACATGCTTTGTCATTATAACCCATTTAGACTCTTCTCAAACCAACAAGTCTATCCATAACTCTGTGATATGTACTTCAGCTCTTTTTCCTTCATATCCTCATGGATTCAGCTGGTTTCTTATAATGCCTTTTCAAATACAACACTTAGTGGAAGCAAGCTTATATGGTTTCACATTGTAACCCATTCTTACTCTTCTCATATGACTAAATATACTCCATCTCTTTATCCTTCACATGTCATGGATGCTTCATGTTTCTTAATATATTTAGCACACTTTTTCATGTTCTTTTTTATTCCTTAAAAATTAAAGGTACCGCTATAGCCTTCATATCCTTCTTTTACATTGATTTAAGACAAGAAAACACATAACATAAGGTTAAGGTTAAGCTTGCAATTTGTACACATTTCTTTAATGCTCATTTGTTATCTTCTTTCTTCCACATCTACTCACATACACTTTAATGGTCTATTTCATCGCATCATCAAATACCGTTAATATAAAAAGAAACCATTACTTCGGCATTCCCATTCGCCCGCTTAGGGGGTATGCTAGTTATAATTATTTTTTTAATATTTAATATGAAGTAATTATTTCTTGATGTATGTCGTGTAAAATAACGTTAAAAATGGTGTCAAATTTTTTTTGTTATCTCACAAATTTACTGGACATTCAAATTAATTAAAAATTTGAATATTATAGTTTATCAAATTTTCAATATCTATGAAATAGAAATAGAAATAGAAACATAAATATAAATATAAAGTAATATAAATTCAAATTTTATATCATTAAAAGTAAGTAAAAAAATTGTATTATCTTAAAGAAAAACCATATCAATACAATGTTCAGAGTCTGCCACCTATTTTGTCATAAGCATGGAAACCAGGATAGGTGGCCTGTAAGGAAAATTAGACATGGATATTGCAAGAAACCAAGACATGGTTGTTGCTATAAACAAAAGTTTTAACAAAACCAAAATTGAACGTAATTCGTTCCTGTGGAACAAAATGAAAGAAAAGATAGAGGTGCGGCGAACCCAGGTGTCCATCATCACTATAAGTGAAAACAAATAGTTGGATGCAAGTCGAACAACACTTCTAAGCCGGTGCACCAAACATGGAGTCAAACAAGAGGTCCATGTGGTTGTTGAGGATGCTCTAATTGTGAAGTTGGTCCTCTAGGTTCCGACGCATCTCGAAGATAAGCTGAAGGTTGTCATCCGAAAAATGGTGTGGGTTGAGTAAGGGTTGCTCAGTATGCCCAACCATTTCCTCTTGAAGAATTGTGGTTACATCAACCATTTCCTCCCGAAGAACTGTGACTGCATCAACATATGTTGGTGGATTTTCTTCAAAGGCCAGCCCGTGGGTGGAGCTTCAAGCTATCGATCTGTCAACCAGCTAGAGGGAATTTCTTCCTCAACTACACAGTCACCTGGCGCCATTGTTGGGTGAGTTGGGGGGCTGGTGATGTTGAAAGGCTTTGGATGAGCTCCAAAAATTTCCAGCCTGGGAGGAGAAATTTCTTCCTCAATTGGGCAGCTCCCAGTATCGAGCATGGTGTCAGAGAAGTGAGGGGGTGAGTTCGGGATGCTGAGAGGTGGTTGAGGAATCTCAAGCCAATTCTGGCCAATGCGGGAGGGGCTAGCAGAGCTAGTGGTCGTATTAAAGGGCTACGAGGGGTCTGGGTGATTGCATCGAGCAATGAAGTTGTAATAGGTCGACCCTCTTTTGGGCTTACCTCGCTCTCTTCGCATGGTGGAGGAATTCCAATAGAGGGACAAACCAGGTTTTCGGTCCAACGAAGAGCATGCTAGGATCACAATGCAGGTGAGGAATATACTGAGAATGGACACCAGCAGAAGGTTGGAGGCAACTAAATGAAGAGAAGAGTGTCCATGCCAAGGAGGCTTGGAATGTCAGGTGAGGATGAGAGCCAAAGGGAAAAGCAAAGTGGGAGAATACCTATGAGATATTCATTCATAGAAATCGTTGAAGTGACTGAGAGGAGCGCCATGAAGAAAGAGGTGATGTCAACCGAATACTTCGTACCTTCTCCAATTCTCCGTAACTGGTTCATGCGAAGATCCATTAAATTTACTTTGGCATACTAGTACACTGACATCCCTGCAACATGAATGATATTCATGGTGAGTGGACTGGATGTGAGCTTGGTGGCTGGGGGTAATAACTCCTCGCACCGCATGAGTGTCAGTTTGTGTGTGCTGGCCAGATGTCACCCCATCCGGGGACATTAAAAATTATGTTATTTAAAATTGAATTTATAATTAATGAAGATCTGTTTTAGCTTAGAATCCATTATGCATCTAGATAGATCAAATCTTTGGAAGTGTAAACATTTTCTCAAGTTTTTTAAATGTCACATGTCAACTCTATGTTAAACACTAAGGAATCAAACATCTCCATTGTATTAGGATGTAGAAAACACATTAGAATGTAAACATAGTTACCAACTTAACGAGAAGTCTACATAGTTCTCGTTTTTTGAGAGGTAATTATTTTATCCAGTTTTTAAAAATGGTGCTACCAGTAGCACTCTCTCCATTTTTAGGTGGTTTTTTGATATTTTAAATTTTCTGATACATAATGTTCCCACTTTTTTTTATATAAATGCTTGTTTTTTCATACATTTTCAATTTTTTTTGTTTTTTTTCAACCGTGTTTTTAGTAATTTTTCTATGCTTCTTTCAATCTTAAAATATTTTTTACCATTTACATTTTTGAAAATACGATTTTTCATCTCCCTAATTAATTTGTTTTCCGTGTTTTCCTAAATATAGTGGAAAATATCAATTTTAACACATTTTTTGCCTTTACTTTAATAGATAGAAAATTATTGTAGTTAAATAACACTATTTTTAAATATTTAGCAAAAAAATATAATTGAATTTTTTTTTGATAAATTAATACTAAGAAAAATAAAAGAATTGAAATTAAAAATGAAAGAAAAAAATTAAAAAACAAATTTATATAATTACAAAAGCAAACAAAAACTAATATATATAAACTAAGCTTAAATGAGAATTAAAAAAAAAGGTAAAAAGAATTATGGTTCAAAAACTTTAGAAAAATTAACAAAAAACACACAATAAATAAATATAAATATATATAAACACCTAAAAATATGAAATTTAATACTTAAAAATAAAAATAAAAAAACTTTATGATGATGATGATGATTAACGTCCACTAAGACCAAATTGGTCTATCGAACTTTAAGAGGGTAAGTGATTACTTGTGATTCTTTAGAAAAAAAAATATGTGCTTGAAAAGCATTAAGAGAAGCTTTCAAAGATCACCATACTTTTGTTGAGTTAAGATGTTAGGAAGGTTGGTAGTGTGATAAATATTTTGAAATGAGATCTAATATGGGTATAGGCTGGACAATCTAAGAGAAAAGATTTTTCATCTTCAACCTTCTTAGTGTCACAAAGGTGACACACTCTTTCATCCCATGGCATTTTAGGAATTGACCAACGCCCAATTTCACTATGGAGCTCGTGAGAATTTGTTCTT